>JAXQQM020073661.1:0-119723 GCA_034641835.2 Pinus albicaulis | reverse complement strand
GTTCTTGATGTCCTGTAGTCGTAGTACCTGTTGTTGAAGTCTGCTTGATAATTTCCTGTTCCTGCAATGCTTTTTCCAACTCCTTCTCTGTTTCATTTAGTCGCTCTGTCAAATTCAAGAGCAACTCCATCATTTCTTCTTGTGAATTTCCTTTTATAACTTCCTGTGTTTTAGGGTGCCTCGAGGCTGGTAGTTTCAGCTGTTTTCTGAGTGCAGCTATATCATCCTCTTTCTTTTTTACCAATGCCTCAATACCTTTAATGTCTTTGGGATTGTGACCCAAACCAATGATGATCTCTTCTAGCAACTTTATTCTATTGTCCTTGGCCTGTGAGGAGGCCCTCTCAATCTTCAATTGTGCAGTAGTATTATTCAAGGAATCTTGCAGCGTTAAAGCTGCCATAGCTTTGTTGGTGAGAGTAGAATAAACCATTTCCCCTGTTTGTCTATGAAGCTCTATCTGATCCAAGGGATGGATATCCTTTGCCAACACTTCAAAATTGGTTCTGATGTAATCTGTTGCTGAAGTTGGCTTTGGCACTTTAGCTTTGAAGTGGCTCATTTGCATTTTACCTTGTGAAAGATCAAATGCTGACATCAACCTTTGCTGATTGTGAGGAGCCATCTTCATATACTGATCGTAGACCTTCATTTTTAATGGTTCATTCCTTGTTTTGATATTAATGAAGGTTTTCCCAATGTCTCCAGACTGCTCAAATTATGAAAGAAGATACTCGTGCTGTTTACCGCTAGATCCCTTTCTGGCTTATGTTTGTTTCACTTGCTGTACCTGTTTGCTGACTATCTTCCCTGCCATCATCAAATACTTCATCTATAATCTCTACATCTGGAGGTGGATCAGACTTGTGTTTTTTAGCCTGATAAACTTGTGGGGCTCATTTTGAAGGTGTGGTATCTGGAGCTGGCCTCTTTTTCCCTATTTCCACATTTAGTGGAGTTTGCATCTCTGGAACTTGGATTTGCTTTGCTGGTGTTTGAGAAGCCTGGGATTGTTCTGGTTCTTTGGAACTCTGTGATTTTTCTGCCATGACCAGGGTTTCAACGACCTGAACTATAGGTTCTTTTCCTTTACCCTTGGGCTCTGCTGTTACTGATGGGCTGTCTTCCTGTATAGCTTGCTGTAGAGTAGCTGCTGAAGATGTGCCAATGTATGGTACCTGCATTTGATCATATGTTTCTAGGTCAAATTTATTCTCAACATCTTTCATAAGTTTATTCATATAGCTTGTTGTAGAGTAGCTGCTGAAGATGTGCCAATATAGGGTACCTGCATTTGATCATATGTTTCTAGGTCAAATTTCTTCTCAACATCTTTCATAAGTTTATTCAATTTGTCAGCTCCACTTCCCTCTTCAACAAGTGTTCCTTTAACCCATTCATCTTGATTTGCATACTGTTCTATGTCAGGAATTCTGTGATGTATATAAGGAGATGACTTATTTTTTAACCTTTTTTCACAAATGAAACCAAAGGGGTCATAAGGGACCCAACGGAAAGATGTCTGGAATTTTCTCTCTAATATAAGCTCTGCATCTCTCTCAGCTTCTCTAGAATTGCAAATGAAAGGACCTAACTGGCTTTTGATCCTTAACTGTGCTTTCTTCTTTACATTGCAGAAATGGATTACATCTCAGTTATTCATCTGTCTAAAGTATTCCAAAGCAAAAATTCTCATTGGTACATATCTGGGTAACTTGAATGGATGTAATTCACATCCATAAATCCCGATAACTGTATGGTTTTGGTACAAGTACCAATCCCCAACTTTGTAACTTTTTGACAATTGCAGGGTCTTTCTTATCTCAGTACTAAGCCTGGGGGGAGAAACTCCCGTTAACAAGGTTGTAGCAGGATGTACAAATTGATCAATGAATTCTGAATAAGAGTAGGGAGAATCAGAGGACAAATGAATGATGGGGGACCAAAAAATAACAGACCTGGGATTACCTTTAGCATCAAGTTTCTGAACAGGGAAAGGGAATTTGTCTGAGTGATAGAAAATTATGAGGTGATAGATAACCGAGGAGTACTTGAAAACCTTTTCATCATCTAGCCTTAAAAATTGATCATGGATTTTGTTGGCAATGAAGGAAGCATAGTCATACTTAATCTCAGGAGGCTGCCCAGGGGTAAAGATAGATAGCAAAGCCAGAGTTATCTCGTCAACATACTCACCGGTATTGAATCCTAAGACAAAGGATATTACATTCACAATAAGCCTTCCCAATTGATTGAAAAAACAAAAACCATAGGGGGGAGTCCCTTTTGGCTGATGCTCAGGTAACATGAAGTACTGACACATTGCTTTCAATTTTTCTGGAGTTAACAGTCTGGTTTTCTCAATTAGCCCTTCCATGGATAGAGGTGCTAATTCTTGTTCTGGCTCAAATTGTAACATAGCATTGATAGCCCGAGGTGTTATAGGGAACAAAACACTTTGATCAGGAGCTAATACAGCTCTTTGTATGGGATCATAATTTGCATGACAATAATGAATGATTTCAGGGAAAACGTGAACTGTAGGAATGAAAAACCTTGGGAGATTGGATTCCCACAACCCTATAAGATCTTGCCCCTTTGAGTATTCGTCTCTGCAGCGACAGAAACTCAAACGGGGACTTTCATCGAAATGCAGGTCTTTTATTTGGAAATCTTCATCTATGAGAGGCAAGTAGTCTAGATCTCGGTGAGGAGCATTTAAAGGAGTGACATTTAGAGCAGTAGGGGCCTCCATTTTGGTTCTTGTGGATTCAAAATGGAGGTTTCAGATTTTCTTGCAGACCGGACGGGATATCGGACAAAAGAAGAAATTGGGACAAATTGCAGGTTTGGGAAGTAACTTCACAGGTTTTAACTCTTCAATGAAGACTCAGAGAGGATTTTTAACCACTTTTTCAGAGAAAAACACAAGAAACTAAGCTTAACTTGTAGTCGGGGTGCGGAATGATAAATACCTGTTTTTTAATGAAAACTGGTTCTTCAACAGGTAATGGATAATGGCAGGAACGTTCTTCAACACGGGCGCAGCGGAATTTCTGAGTAATTTGGTGTATTTGCAGTGAATTTTGAAATTTGCAGCGGGAGCTTAGTCTCTTTCGAAAACCAAAATAACTAAAAAAACGCGAAAAATGGCTTAAAAAACAAGTCAAAAGGGTTTTTGTCGTTTTCGAGGCGATGACGTCATTCGACGTACGGGGTGACGTAAGGGAGTGGGACCGGCGGTATTTGATAAGCGGTAAGCGGTGAGCCCGCACCGCTTATGGAGGAAGGCGGTAAAAATCGCAATGGCAGCGATTCCACAGGCTGCTTGCCACGTGGAACGCTGAATAGTCAAACCCGCTCATTCCCCGCTGGCTAAAAAACTCACATGCGATGGGCAGCGGGATTGATCGGGACCGTTAATCAATGGAGGAATGATCTGACGGCTGGAGGAAAGGGAAACTTGTGCGGTTTGGAAAGTGGGCCCGTCGAGGTTTAAACAAGTTTTGACGTATAATTTAATCACCCCGGGGAGAAGCTAATAGGCGGGAATGGTTGTTAATTAGTCCAAATGACTAATTAACCCCGTGATTTTTTTATAAAATGAATTGCGGCGGGGTTTGGCCATGTGGAATGCCACGTGGAATGCTGAGTATGGTGGCGCGGGATTCAGTCGTAATCTTTTCTTGTTTTTGGTGTTAAACACATATGTTATGTGTTTAACGCTTTTCTCCATATATTTTATTATACGATGAATAAATTAATATAATTAATTCATCATAGGGGCGGAATGTATATATAAGGTTAGAGTTTTACCAAAAGGGCTTTATAAAGCGGGGTATTTAAATGTGCGGGACTATATATGCTTTGGTAAAACATTATAATAAGAGGGTTTCGGGGATATTTATTAGAAAAGGGAGTTATATACATAGGAAAAAGGGATTTCACTAGGGATTTAATATAATAGAGTTAGGTGTTAGCATGAAAAAGGACAAGGAAAATCAAAACATCTTTGTATATCTAAGAAAGTGAAAACTTATGAAGTAAATTGCACATTTTTATCTTCAACACTTAAACTTAGAATAACAAGTTGTTTTGAGGAATTTTATGGAATGTTGCATCAGGTTCCTAAGTAAAATAGGATTTTACTTAGGAAAAGTTAAAAATGGAAGATAATCAATGATGGATTATTTCAAGTGCTTAGGTCTTTTGATCATTAGGCCGAGGGTCCGGTCCCTCCAGAAGTCAAGGAAATGCCTTGAGCCCCTTTGATCTCAAATTACCTTAGTACTTTTTGGGGAAATTAGTAAAACTCTTGAGGGGAAAAAATGATGAGGGAGGTTAATGAATTTGACTTTGCTTGCTGTGATTTTCCAGTGTATTTCCTGCTTTAGTACTTGTGATGAAAGTAAATGATTAACCAACAGGTAGCAGCACCATTCATCAGATAACACTTTTGTAGCACCATCTACCTACCCTATCTACTTAGCACTACCATTTTGTCTTCTTTATTAGGGCGCATTTAGACTTGCAAACCCTTTTCAATCTTTTTCTTTTTACATGATGAATCTATCTATTTCTACCCTTATTACATCCAAGGGCTCAGATTAAACTGTTGAGCACCTTTTATTCACTCTACCTAGCTACTTATCTGCCAAGATTAAACTGTTTGGCTAGATATTTATTCTTTAATCTATAACATGAAATTGAAATATGACTAAGCCAAGTTTAAACAGTTTGACTTATTCATGAATTGTGGCAAAAGTTTCACAAGCTGCACACAATTGATTTATTACAACAGAGTAAAAATTAGTGGCATTTGGATTTGCACACTTTCCTTGGTCTATTTTTGCTTGGGGTTCATTTCTTTCTCTTTTTTGACCATTTTTATTCTTTTTACCCTTTGATTTTTCTTTTAGGGTATACCCTCTTTACATTTTTTAAATTTTTTGATTTTTTGTTTTTTTTTTTTCAAGAATATGGAACACCTTCGCTCAAGTAAGAAGGTTTGAACATATTCCACACTTCCATCAAGACAATCATGAAAGATGAAACCTATTGATATAGGAGGCTAACACTGGCTCCACTTGGGGATGGCTTTTCCTTGTGTAAAGTCAAGAACAGTAGATCAGATGCCTCAGAATGTCTTCAAACTGAAAGTAAGGAATTTTCCTTCTTCTGGTAGCTTTATTTACATATGATAGTAAAACTTTTTGGAACTTAGGGCCTTCACTTCGGGCTTCAATTCCAAGAAGTCACCATCCAATCCAAACTGCAGTAACAAAAATATAACAAGCAAACAATATATTATGTACAAGTTAGGAACGTTTAAACATTCTAGTAAATTGGATCAAAATAATGCTTAAGCATTCGACCATTGACTGGTCCTTCTTCAACTTCTGAATTGTCCAAGTCCTTCAAAAAATAAGTATTGTTTCCCTGCAAGGCATGGATGATATAAGGCCCTTTCCACAAGAAATCAAACTTCCCATGTTTTCCTTTTTCTTCTCTTCTAGAATCCCATCTTAGGACCTTGTCTCCTAATTGAAAATCCTCTGCTTTGGTCCTTTTATCAAACATTTTCTTTAGCTTTTCCTGTAAGACTTGTGATCTTTGGTATACCTCTTCTCTGGTTTGTTGTAGGTGGATTGTCTGATTAATTCTTCTTTGCATGTCATTTGGCTCCACTTGAGCCTCATGAAGTAATTTCATCACAGGGATTCCTAACGATGATGGGAATCTTGCCTCCAAACCATAAACTAATTCATAAGGACTAGTCCCAATGGATTTCTTGGTTGTAAGTCTGTCTGCCCATAATGCATAGGTCAGTTTCTTATGCCAGTTCTTTTTATTCTCCTCCAACAATTTCTTAATGATATTGATCAAACTCTTATTGGAGGATTCTGCTAGTCCATTACCTTGGGGGTAATAGGCTGTTGAATGGCCTAGAGTAATATGATATTTATGGCATAAATTTATCATTTTCTTTGATTTAAATGCAGCAGCATTGTCTGTTATGATCTTTTCTGGACATCCGAATCTTGAAAGTATGTTGGTTTCAAGAAACCCTATGATTACAGAATCATTGGACTGTCTACATGGGATGGCTTCAATCCATTTGGTGAAATAGTCTGTAGCAGTTAAAATCCATCTATGTTGTCCCGAAGAAGGGGGGTGAATCTCTCCAATAAAATCTAAACCCCATTGTTGAAAGGGTCTCTCTGTGGAAACTGGTTTTAAAGGCAGAGGTAACAACTTTCTTTTACCCTCAAATATCTGACATTTGTGACAACTTGTTACAAATTTCTTTACATCAGAAAATAATGTCGGCCAGTAAAAACCAGCCCTTAAGATTTTGTCTGCAGTAGATTTCCAGTAAAGATGTCCTCCACAATCCCCTGCATGAAATTCATTAAGCACTTTATCAGCTTCATCTTTTAAGAGACAATTCAATAAAATTCCTTCGTGATTCTTCCAAAATAAAGTGCTATCTAAAATACAATATTTCGAAGATGTCATCTTTAAAAATCTTTGCTTAGTTCTGGACAACCCTGGAGGAGCTTGCAGGTTTAATAGAACATGAATTATATCAGTATACCAGGGTGAATCTAAGAAAGCTTGACTGATCTGGGGAGTCGCCATCTCCTCTTCGTTATCCAGTTCATTGATATCTAAGGCTTGGCAATTGGTTTCTGTCATAAGTTGTGCTAGGCCTTGGCCTTTTATCAGTTTGGTTGGCTTGATTTCAATATCATATTCCAAAATGGTAGCTATCCACTTACCTCGTTTACCTTCAATGCCATCTTGAGTCAAAATATCTTTAACTACCGCATTGGGCACATATGCTATCACATGAGAATATAATATGTAAACTCTAAAATCTTTGATTGCTTTTACCAATGCAAAAGCCTGTTTTTCCATAATATTGTACTTTAGAGGTGCATCCCTCAGTGCTTTACTAAAAAATGCTATTGCCTTTTCACACCCTTGGTCATCTTTTTGAAGTAAAACAGCTGCAACAGTATGTTCAGAAGCAAATGAAAAAATAATAAAGTCTCTATCAAATTTAGGACTGGTCAAAACTGGTGTCCTTGTTAAAGCCATCTTAATTTCCTCAAATGATTGCTTGGCTTCTACAGTCCAGTCAATGCTTGAATCTTTTCTCAACATGTTAGTTAGTAATCTAAGTAACTCTGCTAGACTAGAAATAAATCTTCTCAAGAAGTTGATTTTTCCTATAAATGCTTGCAATTCTTTTATGTTTCTGGGGTGGGGTATTTGCAGAATTGCTTGAATTCTTTCAGGATCAATCCTAATGCCATCTTTAGAAATGATATGTCCTAAAAGCTTTCCTTCTTCCAAACCAAACAATGACTTTTTAGGGTTTAAAGAAATTCCATATTTTCTGCACTTTATAAATACTTGCCTTAGGTGACCTAAATGTTCTTGATCCGTTTTAGAGAAAACGGTCAAATCATCTAAGTAAATAACCAGAAAATCATGTATCTCTTTAGCAAAAGCAATGTCCATCGCTCTTTGAAAGGTAGCTCCTGCATTCTTGAGTCCAAATGGCATTTTGACATATTTAAACGTATCCCATGGTGTGGTAAATGCTGTTTTATCCTGATCATCAGGATGAACCAGAATCTGGTTGTACCCTGAAAATCCATCTAGTAGTGATATTCTCGAAGATCCCACTACCCTTTGCAGAATGTGATCCATTTTAGGTAGAGGATAGTTGTCTTTTAAAGAAACTTTATTCAAATTCCTTAAATCAACACACAGTCTGATTTCTCCTGTCTTTTTTCTGGTTGGTACTAGGTTAGAAACCCAGTCTGAAAATCTGATAGGAGATATAATCCCTGCTTCAAACATTCTTTTGATTTCCTTTTCAATTGAGGGTAATAAAACAGGATTAATTCTCCTAAGCTTTTGTTTAAAAGGTTTCTGGTCTGGTTTCAAAGGTATAGTATGTTGAATTATGGATGTATCATAAGATTTGAGGTCTTCATAACTCCAAGCAAAGACATCCTGGAATTCTTTTAATAGTTCAACATATTTTACCTTCTGATCTTTTGGAAGAGATTTAGACAACTTAACAATTTTTGGATGTTCTGGTGTTCCTAAGTTGCATTCCTCCATATCGGCTTTAATAGGTTCCATTTTAGGTCTGAATGGAATATCATTTGAGTCAAATAGATCTTCCAAAGGTGTTAATCCTTTGGGTAATTGATTATCTTTTAAATTGATGATTTCTGTTTCATCTACGACCTCATCAAATTCCATTTGTTTCAAATTTTGCATGTCTTTTTCAGTGAATGCGGTTGGATGCAGCATATGAATTGCATTTTCTCTTGAAATTTCCATTTTTTGTTCTTTTTCTAGATCAATTTTATCAGTAGTCATGTCTTCATCTATATTACAGTTAGAAAACTCATTCTGAAGTGTCAAAAAACTATTGATTTGATGGTTATTCACAAATACTTGCCAATTCAAAACATTGTCGGGTATTGCAGGCCTGTGTCTTATCTCAGCTGAAAACTGATGATTAGGATCAAAAGGCAACTTACATGTACTAGCAAACATTGCTAAACTGTGAGCATGCAAGTTTTGTTTCCTGGGAATCTTGGCAAGTTGAGCTTGCAGAAATGTGTTGAGAATCTCAACAACTGTCTCTCGGTATTGTTTTAGTCTCATGTCCTTTGTTGCACATTCTCCTTTAATTTGTTGGATAATTAGTTCAGAATCGCCTATGATTGATACCCTAATGCCTCCTAACTTCTTGACATGTTTAAGCCCCAATAAAAGAGCTTCATACTCTGCCATGTTGTTAGTGCATTTGAAATTTAACCTATAAGCATGACCCTCTGCATGATTGTTCTCTATATTGTGTAACCAAATTCCAGCTCCTGCACCTAGTCTGTTTACTGAGCCATCAAACTCTAAATGCCATAGAATTTCATGTTCGTAATCTTCATCAATTGTTTTAATAGATTTTCTGACAAGAGCTAGTTGTTTAGTTGTTTCATGTTTTTCTTGGTCATCTGGTGTTTCTTTGTTTTCAGATATTTCTTCAATTTTGACAGTGGTTTTGTTTATGATTTCCTTTTCAGGAGCTCCTATTTCAGTAGGAAGGTCTGACTCAGCATTGTATAAAATAAAGGAATCCATGTCAGAATGTACAGAATAAACCGGGAAGTTTTCAGGCTTCTCATGGCTACTCACTAAGTACTTCATCAAAGTTTCTCTATATAATCTTTTAGGCTGACCGAATACTGAAATAGTTGCATAAGACATATCTAATTGAATAGATCCTCCAAGTTTAGCACCCCAAGACCTAGACAATAACATACCATATTTGGGTGGAATATCAGCGACTACTATGTCCATTAAAACAGACTTAGCAGGGTATTGGACCAAAGTGACACACAGATCTTTAATTAAACCTAAACATTTTACCTGACTGGAATCAAATGAAAACAAATCTTTGTATGGTCTAGTAATATCTAGATTCAATCTTTCCATTACTGCTTTTGGCATCAAATTGTGAGATGCTCCAGAATCAAGCATCGCATTATGGAGTATCTTGTCATGAACATTCAGGCTTACATAAAATGGAGGAGTTCCCCCACTTTCTGGTTTGCCATTAACCTCAGGGCCAAAAAGAAGTTTGGGTTGATCATCAAGAATATTTACTGAATCATCCAATCCAGTAATATTAATGTTTAAAGACTTGGAAATCTGATTCCTATAGACATCATGTTTAGCCAATTCTGATAAAGGAACAGCTATCTTGAGTTTGCCTATTTCAACTTCTAGATTAAAGGGTTTTTCTGTTTGAGCTTTAACGTTTTGCACAGTTGGATTTTCTCGGTTTACTGGATCTTCAATGTTTTTCTCTTTTTCATGAATGAAGTTTTGCTTTGAAGATGTTTCAGGACTAACTTCCACTGTTTCTTCTACAGTTCCTACTTGAGGAGATGTATTAGATTGTTGTTTGTCAATTAGTTGGTTGTCAGAGACATCTTCAATTATTGGATTTGAAAAACTAGGAGTTATCCTAGGCAAAATTTGTATTTGGGGAATGTTTTGTACAGGGGAAGTATTTTGTACAGGGGGAATGTTTTGTTTTCCTTTGACATTTTGTTTTGTGGTTTTCTGTTTATTTTTCTCTGGTACATCTATCCGTCTACTTCTCAAGTTGTACCGCTTATGAACCTCGTAGATTGCTGTGTCATAGCCTTCTTTGAAATCAAAAGTCTCACCTGAATGAGTGTGGAATGTTTCAAGGATATGATTCTCTTGATCATCCTGAGATAGGAAGATTTCTGATTCATCTTTGTCCTCATTGACATTGTTTATTTCTACATCTTATGTAGGTCCTTCTGAGGTCGAACCTTCAACAAAGTTTTCTTGGAAAGGTGGTCTAATGTTTTGATCAGGGATATTCTTTCCAATATTTTGGTTCAGATTCCTCCTAAAGTTGGGGTTTCTTGCAACATTCTGGTTATCAGTAGCAGACTTTCTTTCAATGGTTTCCACTCTATCACCTAATCTTTCCATACCTTTAATGATTACATCCAGCCTCTTTTCAAAAGCTGAAGGTTCTTCCTTCATAGGCATTCTTCTCTCTGCCCTATCTCTGGCTCGTTTTTCTATCAGATTTGCTTCTACGCTCACCACTATGCTCTGCATTTCCTCTAGTGTTTGTGGAGCTCTTTCCCTAAGAGAATAAGCTATTTCAGAGTCAAAACCGTCCGGGAATTTGACCAACACGTTATTAGGTGGGGGTCTTAGATTCAGAGGAACTGCATGATATGATTCATTAAATCTAATGATGTAATCTGGTACGGTTTCATTTGGTCTTCTTCTTAATTTTTCAAATTCTGATAAGATCTGGAGAGGATCTTTCTTTTTCTCCCATCTGTTCAAAAATGCCCTATACAAAGCTTCTAGGTCAGCAATACCGTTCGGGGTGAGAGCCCTAAACCAAGTTCTAACTTCTCCAGTAAGACTTTGTACAAAAATTCTCATACGGATATCATCAGTATCAATCTCATAAAACTCAAAGTAATCTGTCATCCTTTTGGTGTGTTGTTGAGCTGTGTAGGTGCCTGATCCGTCAAAAGGTGTGATCTTACTTTGGTAGTCTGGTGGTAAAGCCGGAGGGTTGGCTGGTAATATTAAAGGGGCATATCGATTGGCCATTGGAAGATAAAGTGGAGTAACAAGAGTAGCCGGTCTAGTAGGTGGAGATGGAGGTCTGACAGGTGCTTGAAAAGTGGCTGAGTTCGGAGATGCTTCAGTTATTACAGAAATGTTTGAGCTTTCTTCAAAGGCTTGCTCAGACTGAATGGAGTTATGAAATTCTCTGTCAAGATGATGCGAAACAAATCTATATTGCAATTCTTCAATGAACCAAGGATCTGGAATCAACCTAGATAATTCAGTCTCCGAAAAATTTACAAACAAAGATGTTTCAAATCTCGCGTCAAAAGGAACGTCGTCAATATAAATAATTTTCACAGGACAAGATGCAGATCCAGAGAGTGGTCTAGAACTACCTGTACTTTCCTGACTTCCTCTTTCAGAACTTTCTTGACTTCCTTGTCTTCTAAGAATCCTAGGGATCAGATTTGGATTTTCAAAAATTGGTGGTGGATTTGGGTCAGGGTTTGACCTAGTATGTCGAATCCTTTCTGAAGCCAGTTTTCTTAGAATATGTGCTTTTGAATTTTGGGTTTTACTTGAAAAATAAATACAACTTCTACAAATTCTTTAAGAAATACTGATATGTGATTAAGATTTCCTCAAAGATCTGTTTAAACTAGAGATTCTGATTGAAAAATTTGAAACTAAGATTCAATTTATAAGCTAAATCAGAGATAGATTGAAACAGCATTTATTTACTTTTGCAATTGCATAGCAAAAGCAATTTCAAAGGCTTCCTGGCTGATTTTCAGACTCTGTCTGTAGATTATAAATCAAACAATAGTATCAATAAAATGATTCAGGTCCCCAGTATGGTCGCCACTATGTTAGCACTCAGGTTTTCCTAGAAGTTGTGTAAGAGGAAATTATACCCGAGGTAACCACAAACCAACCTTTTAGATGCAGAATCTAGCCAATCTGCATCCAGAGAGGGCTCTCTCTTTATGATTTATATTTGTTTTTAAATGGTTTTAGGCTAGTTATAGATGCAAAGTTTGTTTTGGGAAAATGGTGGAATCCACAAACTAAGGGCAAGGCTGAGAGCTTTCAGTCCATTGGGCTATGGAGTCAAAGGATGGCTTTACTGGATTTCTATTCTACGCACAAGATGGTATTACAGGGCAAGATAGCTAGACAGAGAACAATCCTTAAAATTTAAAGTGTGTGGGATGATCTTGAAGGGATGAAAGGCAACTAAGAATCTTTCACCATGTTCAAAGGAAGAAGTGAATTGACTACAAACAAAGAGCAATAAAGGATTCCTTATTATAGCAATCAACAGTGATTAAATTAGCGAAGCAGGAGCATTTAAGAATTCGTGCTTATAGCTAATTTAGAAGAAAACATTTAGGAACAATCACATTTGAAAACATAGTACAATTAAGCAAATTCTGTTTCAATCTCTTATGTAAATTATTCAGAAATGGATATGATGGTATTAAAAACTAATATAAAATTTCAGACAAAAGGTAGAAACACTTATTGAACTGTAGTCCAACACATGAATCCTGCAACAAGTCCAGTGCTTCAAATCGTTATCCAGCAAGCCACAAGTAAACTTCTCCAAAAGCTTTTATTCCGAAAATCTCAGTGTTACAGCAGAGTAATAGAATCCACCCTTCAAAACTCTATTTGAAGGCTTATTTATACAAAAATAATCTTAACAATCTTACTCTATCCTAGCCAAGAATTCAGGCTGACTTAAAGCGCATTTACAACAAACAAGAGACACATGGTCTCGAAAATAGAATAATGAGTAACGGCTGATGTGCCGTTCCTTTCTTCATGGACGTGCTAAGGATAAGTGCTCTAAATAGGGCTTTGTGCTGTCCTTTGCGTATTCCTTTGACTTGTTGAATACTTTTACTTCTCACGGATATTCTTTACTCTTTCATCTGATACTCTTTCATCTGATACTCTTTCATCTGATACTCTTTTTTTACCATTTACTTAATAGTAAAGATAAACTTTTGTCCTGACAACATTTTTTACAAAATTTCCATCATTTCCTTCCACCACTGATCATCTGGTATCATTGTTCTTCTGAGCTTCCTTAAAGTTTCATCGGCTTCAGTAAGTTTATAAAAGGTGGGCTCGTTCGGAAATAGATACTTTAACTCATGTTCCAGATGAAACAGATTTTTCACTTTTTCATAAATACTCTTCCCAGTTGGTACTGTAGGTTCTGATGAGCTAGTAGAACCTATACTAGTAGAACTTACAGCTGTATGTTTAGCATGAGCTTTGATTCTTTTCTCATAAGTTTCCAAGTCTACTATTTGATCCTCTGTGAGCATGGGACTTGGCAAATCACTGTCCAGCAGAGCTTGAAATTTTTCTCCGAAAACGTTGATGTCGACCAAAATATCATTACACTTTCTTTCTAGATTTTGCATGAAAGTTCTTTTTGTAAAAATTCTCTTTGCCTCCAAAACTACACCTGTTCTGTCATCAATTCCTAGCAATGCTAGCTGTTGTTTTGTTCTTGAATTCAAAAACTGAATGAGCTGCTGGGCTAGCTCTGGCTTGCCTCTTAATTCATGTCTAGTTTCGTTTATTTCCTCCTGGGCTATCTTGACTAACTCATTCTGTTCAAAAATAGCTTGAATGGAAGGCCAAATATCTCTTATTAAATTAATGATGTTGTCCCAAAGAATATCATTTATTTCATTCAGAGGCTTTTCCAGTGTAAGATCTTTTTGCAAAGCCTCAACCAATTTTTCCAACCTTTTTATTTCTCCGAGGTTGTCAGCTACTGTCTTTTTGGATGTGTCATATTTTCCCTCCAATTTTGTTAATTGTAATTTTACTTCTTGGAGTTCTGTGACCTTTAGCTGCAAACTCTCCATTTGTTTAATTAAATCATCCGAATTCAAATTAGAAATATTCACCTGAGATGATTGTTCCTGTTGTCCTGTAGTACCTGCTGCTGAAGCCTGTTTGAGAATTTCCTGTTCCTGCAATGCCTTTTCCAGCTCCTTCTCGGTTTCATTTAGTCGCTCTGTCAAGTTTAAGAGCAACTCCATCATTTCTTCGTGTGAATTTCCTTTTATTATTTCCTGTGTCTGGGGGTGCCTTGAGGCTGGTATTTTCAACTGTTTTCTCAGTGCAGCTATATCATCCTCTTTCTTTTTTATCAGTGCCTCAATACCTTTAGTGTCTTTGGGATTGTGTCCCAAACCAATAATGATCTCTTCTAGAGACTTTATTATATTGTCCTTGGCCTGTGAGGAGGCCCTTTCAATTTTCAATGTTGTAGCAGTATTATTCAAGGAATCTTGTAGTGTTAAAGCCGCCATGGCTTTGTTGGTGAGAGTGGAATAAACCATTTCCCCTGTTTGCCTATGAAGCTCTATCTGATCCAAGGGGTGGATATCCTTTGCTAACACTTCAAAATTGGTTCTGATGTAATCTGTTGCTGAAGTTGGCTTTGGCACTTTAGCTTTGAAGTGGCTCATTTGCATTTTAACTTGTGAAAGATCAAATGCTGACATCAACCTTTGCTGATTGTGAGGAGCCATCTTCATATACTGATCATAGACCTTCATTTTTAATGGTTCATTCCTTGCTTTGATATCAATGAAGGTTTTCTTTATGTCTCCAGTACCTGTCTTGGGCGGTCTGAAAGAAGATACTTCAGTGCTCAGTTGCTTTTGTATCCCTTTCTGGCTTATATTTGTTTCACTTGCTGTACCATGTTTGCTGACTATCTTCCCTGCCATCATCAAATATTTCATCTATGATCTCTACATCTGGAGGTAGATCAGATTTATGTTTTTTAGCTTGATAGACTTGTGGGGCTTCTTTTGAAGGTGTGGTATCTGGAGCTGACCTCTTTTTCCCTATTTCCACATTCAGTGGAGTTTTCATCTCTGGAGCTTGGATTTGCTTTGCTGGTGTTTGAGAAGCTTTAGATTGTTCTGGTGTTTTGGAACTCTGTGATTTTTCTGCCATGACCAGGGTTTCAATGACCCGAACTATAGGTTCTTTTCCTTTACCTTTAGGCTCTGCTGCTACTGATGGGCTGTCTTTCTGTATAGCTTGTTGTAGAGTGGCTGTTGAAGATGTGCCAATATAGGGTACCTGCATTTGATCATATGTTTCTAGGTCAAATTTCTTCTCAGCATCTTGCATAAGTTTATTCAATTTGTCAGCTCCACTTCCCTCTTCAATAAGTGTTCCTTTAACCCATTCATCTTGATTTGCATACTGTTCTATGTCAGGAATTCCGTGATGTATATAAGGAGATGACTTATTTTTTAACCTTCTTTCACAAATGAAACCAAAGGGGTCATAAGGGACCCAACGGAAAGATGTCTGGAATTTTCTCTCTAATATAAGCTCTGCATCTCTCTCAGCTTCTCTAGAATTGCAAATGAAAGGACCTAACTGGCTTTTGATCCTTAACTGTGCTTTCTTCTTTACATTGCAGAAATGGATTACATCCGAGTTATTCATCTGTCTAAAGTATTCCAAAGAAAAAATTCTCATTGGTACATATCTGGGTAACTTGAATGGATGTAATTCACATCCATAAATCCTGATAACTGTATGGTTTTGGTACAAGTACCAATCCCCAACTTTGTAACTTTTTGACAATTGCAGGGTCTTTCTTATCTCAGTACTAAGCCTCGGGGGAGAAACTCCTGTTAACAAGGTTGTAGCAGGATGTACAAACTGATCAATGAATTCTGAATAAGAGTAGGGAGAATCAGAGGACAAATGAATGATGGGGGACCAAAAAATAACAGACCTGGGATTGCCTTTAGCATCAAGTTTCTGAACAGGGAAAGGGAATCTGTCTGAGTGATAGAAAATTATGAGATGATAGATAACTGAGGAGTACTTGAAAACCTTTTCAGTATCTAGCCTTAAAAATTGATCATGGATTTTGTTGGCAATGAAGGAAGCATAATCATACTTAATCTCAAGAGGCTGCCCAGGGGTAAAGATAGATAGCAAAGCCAGAGTTATCTCGTCAACATACTCACTGGTATTGAATCCTAAGACAAAGGATATTACATTCACAATAAGCCTTCCCAAATGATTGAAAAAATAAAAACCATAGGGGGGAGTCCCTTTTGGCTGATGCTCAGGTAACATGAAGTACTGACACATTGCTTTCAATTTTTCTGGAGTTAACAGTCTGGTTTTCTCAATTAGCCCTTCCATGGATAGGGGTGCTAATTCTTGTTCTGGCTCAAATTGTAACATAGCATTGATAGCCTGAGGTGTTATAGGGAATAAAACACTTTGATCAGGAGCTAATACAGCTCTTTGTAGGGGATCATAATTTGCATGACAATAATGAATGATTTCAGGGAAAACGTGAACTGTAGGAATGAAATACCTTGGGAGATTGGATTCCCACAACCCTATAAGATCTTGCCCCTTTGAGTATTCGTCTCTGCAGCGACAGAAACTCAAACGGGGAATTTCATCGAAATGCAGGTCTTTTATTTGGAAATCTTCATCTATGAGAGGCAAGTAGTCTAGGTCTCGGTGAGGAGCATTCAAAGGAGTGACGTTTAGAGCAGTAGGGGCCTCCATTTTGGTTCTTGTGGATTAAAAATGGAGGTTTCAGTTTTTCTTGCAGACCGGACGGGATATCGGACAAAAGAAGAAATTGGGACAAATTGCAGGTTTGGGAAGTAAATTCACAGGTTTTAACTCTTCAATGAGGACTCAGAGAGGATTTTTAACCACTTTTTTAGAGAAAAACACAAGAAACTAAGCTTAACTTGCAGTCGGGGTGCGGAATGATAAATACCTGTTTTTTAATGAAAACTGGCTCTTCAACAGGTAATGGACAATGGCAGGAACGTTATTCAACACGGGTGCAGCGGAATTTCTGAGTAATTTGGTGTATTTGCAGTGAATTTTGAAATTTGCAGCGGGAGCTTAGTCTCTTTCGAAAACCAAAATAACTAAAAAAACGCGAAAAATGGCTTAAAAACAAGTCAAAAGGGTTTTTGTCGTTTTCGAGGCGATGACGTCATTCGACGTACGGGGTGACGTAAGGGAGTGGGACCGGCGGTATTTGATAAGCGGTAAGCGGTGAGCCCGCACCGCTTATGGAGGAAGGCGGCAAAAATCGCAATGGCAGCGATTCCACAGGCTGCTTGCCACGTGGAATGCTGAATAGTCAAACCCGCTCATTCCCCGCTGGCTAAAAAACTCACATGCGATGGGCAGCGGGATTGATCGGGACCGTTAATCAATGGAGGAATGATCTGACGGCTGGAGGAAAGGGAAACGTGTGCGGTTTGGAAAGTGGGCCCGTCGAGGTTTAAACAAGCTTTGACGTGTAATTTAATCACCCCGGGGAGAAGCTAATAGGCGGGAATGGTTGTTAATTAGTCCAAGTGACTAATTAACCCCGTGAATTTTATAAAATGATTTGCGGCGGGGTTTGGCCATGTGGAATACCACGTGGAATGCTGAGTATGATGGCGCGGGGTTCAGTCGTAATCTTTTCTTGTTTTTGGTGTTAAACACATATGTTATGTGTTTAACGTTTTTCTTCATATATTTTATTATACGATGAATAAATTAATACATGTTTTCATAGGGGCGAATGTATACACCTATATAGAGTTTTACCAAAAGGGCTTTATAAAGGGGGTATTTAAATGTGCGTGACTATATATGCTTTGGTAAAACATTATAATAAGAGGGTTTTGGGGATATTTATTAGAAAAGGGAGTTATATACATAGGAAAAAGGGATTTCACTAGGGATTTAATATAATAGAGTTAGGTGTTAGCATGAAAAAGGACAAGGAAAATCAAAACATCTTTGTATATCTAAGAAAGTGGAAACTTATGAAGTAAATTGCACATTTTATCTTCAACACTTAAGCTTAGAATAACAAGTTGTCTTGAGGAATTTTATGGAAAGTTGCATCAGTTTCCTAAGTAAAATAGGATTTTACTTAGGAAAAAGTTAAAAATGGAAGATAATCAATGATGGATTATTTCAAGTGCTTAGGTCTTTTGATCATTAGGCCGAGGGTCCGGTCCCTCCAGAAGTCAAGGAAATGCCTTGAGCCCCTTCGATCTCAAATTACCTTAGTACTTTTGGGGAAATTAGTAAAACTCTTGAGGGGAAAAATGATGAGGGAGGTTAATGAATTTGACTTTGCTTGCTGTGATTTTCCAGTGTATTTCCTGCTTTAGTACTTGTGATGAAAGTAAATGATTAACCAACATGTAGCAGCACCATTCATCAGATAACACTTTGTAGCACCATCTACCTACCCTATCTACTTAGCACTACCATTTTGTCTTCTTTATTAGGGTGCATTTAGACTTGCAAACCCTTTTCAATCTTTTCTTTTTACATGATGAATCTATCTATTTCTACCCTTATTACATCCAAGGGCTCAGATTAAACTGTCGAGCACCTTTTATTCACTCTACCTAGCTACTTATCTGCCAAGATTAAACTGTTTGGCTAGATATTTATTCTCTAATCTAAAACATGAAATTGAAATATGACTAAGCCAAGTTTAAACAATTTGACTTATTCATGCTTCATACGCGACTATGCCCGTGTTTTTCCGCGTGTATATGCGAGTACAGCTAGACTTTTCCGCGTATGCCATTTTAATGATTAAAAAATATATAAAAATCCCTAATTTCGCGTTGGGTTGATGGTTACTCAGGTAGTTCAACCACCCCAGCCCGTGGCCAACTGTTTCCAACTACTGAAACTACTTGGAGGGACTATAAAAAGACCTCATGTGTATGGCCTAAGGGAGAGAGAGAAAGTATTGATATTATACTCTGTTGGTTCCCTATCCAAGTCTGATTCCCTGTGCCTCCTGCACTTTCCCAGTTCATTTCAGGAAACCCTTGTTTCCTTGAGATACACATCCCTTTATATGTTATCTCGTATGCACCAGTTTGGAAGGAGTCTTAGCGAGGAAAGGGCTGGACGGATCCGGACGACGGTCTGCGAAGGCCTTGGAAGGATCAGGTGATCTCTCCACTTGATTACTTTTGTACGTACTATTTATAATACAGAAGTATCATGCTGTTCCCGAAATAAATGTGTTAGTGTATGCTTTAATGTATGAAGAATATTTGTTATACATGCATTTATTATGATTTATTTAATGTTTTATATGAATCACACTAACATATAGAGTAGAAATATGATGTACAACTTGTCCTTTGTGCTGGTTTCTTCTTGTATTTCAGGTTAAGGAGGAAGGACGGTTGCAGGGAGTTTGAACTCCACGTGGATCTACTTCAAACGTGGGACCAACGGGTAAACCTCTGATACTATCTGTTGGTTTTCACGAACGTGCATGTGGTTGTGAGTCTCTGATGGTAATGCTTATACTCTGTGGAGGTTGTATCCCAACCAACCTCTAGGGTGTTAATTACCCGAAACAATGACTCTAACCCACTCTAACACTAAGACTTAGAAAAAAAAAATGTAACTAAGTTTCAGAGATTTTTTATAGTGATAACAGTTGGCATTATGATTGGTTTCTGATATATGATCTCTCTCTTGATATCTTTTGGTCCTGTTAATGACATCATTTCTGTAATTTGATGAAAAACACTCATGATGTAAATTGTTCTATTTAGTCATGTAAGGACTTGTTCTAATTTGTAAACCCACTTGGTTGGGTATTTGAGTCAAATATGTAATTATGCTTGGTTGCATAATTGATGTAAGTATGAGTCCTTGGTGATAGGAGAGGTCATACTTGGTCGAGTTATAGAGTCATATAATTCATTGAAAATATCTGAAGATTTATCATTCACTCAAGGGGAGCATGGTAAAAATAGTGCCCTTTGCTCTTGATGTCAAACGAGGAGAGGATTTTGGGTGTTTGAATTATGGTTATGTTTAATGTATCTGTTGTCATCAAACACCATCATGGTTGCCATCAAGTCCAAAAGGGGAGATTTTTGGCAATATGATTCCTATGTCTTAATGTGTTGTCCTTCATGGCAACTCTTTGGAAAAGGATGGAGAATATGTCTTTCGTAGAAGCTCAGGAGTCCATCAGAAGAATTGTGTAATGTCGAGCAAAAGATTTGGTAATATTCATATTGAAGATTCTATATGTGCGTTTGTTCAAGCGAAGTCACGTGTACACGCGGATAAGAACGATATAAGTCGCGTATGCATTTTGAACTCCAAAAAGATAAAACCAGGGGAAATTACCATTGTATTAGCCCACAGGATTGAGTGCCATGTCATCTATTTTATTTCGTCCAAGAATACCATTGGCAGCTGTGTGGTTTTGACTCATGGTATTGTTAAAGGCTAAATTTATATAAGGAGAAGAAGATCATAGTGCAAAGGTGTGCATGTGTAAGGGCTATTACTAAATACTTCTCTCTGAAGTATATCTGCATAGGATGAACTCTGTTTTATTGATAAATCTGAATTTATGATGCACCCTTGGATAGACTAATGGATCAAGATCCCTAGACCTAAAATGACTATGTTCTTGCATGATCCATTGAAGAGATGATTAGATCTTAGACCTGGCGCATGTTTGCTAAAATGGAGTGAAGAAATATGGGTAAGTTATATAGATCTAAAAACATTTTACATAATTAATATTTACAGATCTATATCCTAGTGCGTCTCAGTAAAAGCACGTACATACGTGGCTTTGCCTCAGAAAAGGAACATATGGAAGTTAGGGTTTTCTGAAGCTTATTGCAGAGGTTTTCTGTTATTGCTGCTATCTTTTTGTTGTCTATCAATAAAGTCTTCATGTAGATATGGGTTGCTTGATTGCTATATATGGTGTTGAGTTGATTATGTACAAATATGATCAAAGAGAGAGTAAATATGTGTTATGGTGACTGATTGATCAAGGGTTCTGCAATTCTGAAAAGATATATGACTGACAGCCTTGAATCTAGATCTGAGGTTGATCATATTCTAAAAAATAGTATTCACAGATCTATACGTAGGTTTATGTTAAGGAAATCGTGTATGCACGTGGGTTCAGTGAAGAAAAGTAGCGTATCCTTTTTGAGATAATGAATGTTCAGGGTTGAATTTGATTCTGCATATTGATTCTGAAATTTGGTTATTACAGTGTTCTGATTACAGCGATCTCACTGTTCGGTTTGATGTATTGGGTGAAGTTTATTCTTGTTGATATTTATGAAGGGTTGTGTTGAAGCTGTGTGATCCAGTATGAAAATTGATGAAACGTGGTCTGCAGTGATTCTGAGGGAAGTAGAAGCTTCCTGCCAGTAGAAGCCGGTGTTCTGATCAGGGGGTTGAAGCTCCCTTCTGGTAGTTGCTGGTAAACGCGATCAGGGGGTTGTAGCTCCCTTTGAGTTGCAGTTGGAAAATGAGAGAAGGTTGCAGCCTTCTACAGGTAGATGCCTGCGTACTAATATGAGTCTGCATCAGTACAATATTGTAAGAAGTTTTCCATATAATAAATATTGAAGACAGAGACAACAATGGCAATGGTTTTCTCCCAAATTGGGTTTCCACCTTAAATATTGGTGTTCATGTGTGTTGCTCTTGTGTAATGATTTATTATGTTTTTACTGCACATATTTACTGCTTAACTAACATATGCATTACTGATAAGCTAAGTTAAAGATTGTTTTTGAAAAAAAAATATAACAATGAAATTATATCAGTATACACAAGTTTCTTTTGGTATATGCACATGTATATGCGAGTTGGGTTCATCAAAGCCACATATGGAATTCAGTAAAGAAAAAGTTAAAATTATTAGTAATCTCTAAATACTGATTCACCCCCCCCCCTTAGTATTTTTCCCAACATGTACTTGGGTTGGGAAATACTTTGTCTCACAACTATTCAAACCACACTGAAAGTCTTCAGCTGGTTTCTGGGTATTAGCTTTAGGTCAAATGTTGCCAAGCCATTTACAGTGTCGTTATGTGTTCAAGAGAAAGTTCAATAAACCAATCATTGCAAACATTTTTCTCCACTTGCGTTGACCATCTCTGAGCCAGTCCTTTCAAAACATTTCTTCAAAAATTTATCTAATGGTTTCATGTTGTAGACTTTCTTGTGATAGGTCAATTTCTATCGACATCAACTCATCATCTAGAAATTTGATCTAGAATCATATCAGTACCTTGGGATCTGCATGCCCTAATGGTAGGTTTCTTGCCTTCGATGATAGGTTTTCATCACTGACCTTCGATTGAATGATTCTATGAGTGTTCGACTGCAAATCATTCATTCACACTTCATATATTGTACTGGGGTAATTTGAGGACCATTTTCATTATTGGTGGATTCTCTCACACTTGTTAACAATTCTCATCATTGACCGGTAATCAAGTGGTTTCTACCATGTTCGACTCTGTGTAATATTCCAAAATTTTCCTACAATAATTTGGAATATTATTTTTTGCTGATTTCACCTAGGAGGAGAATAAATGGGTAAGGAGGCCCATGCATAATGATAATCTCAATAAAATCCCTCATAGTATGAATGGGGATCATCTTTGGAGCTGGTTTTCACACCCTCATGTGTGAACAGGGTCATTTGCAAGTGGACAAGGTCAAGTTTGACCAAGTCAACAACGCTGGGATAAGAGGTGGAAAACACTTAGAGAAATAGCGCAGTATGAATTGGAAGAGGTTTATTTGGTGGAGGAAACCCTAAGAGGAGTGGGACCCATGGAGAGGGTCTTTCACTTGTTTAAAAGGAGGGCAAGGCAACCATTGTTTCTCATGCTTTGTATTATTGATCTCATTTTCTATTCAGACATTGTGCATTCTTTGTTGTTTAGCAAGAGTTGCTGGGGGAATTCCTATTTAGGATTCCTTCTCCTTCTTGAGAGGCCTCTTGAGGGATTGCACTAATTTTCCTCACATCTAGGCTTGAGGCCAAGCATCCTCCTCCAAGACAGTGTTATTTCTCCAAAAGAATAATGGTGTGTTACAGGGTGTTGCAGTGAGGGTTCACTACACCACCTCCATCAACTATTTTTCAGAGGAAGAGTCTCTATTTCCTATGGGATATCAGTTTCGAGGCATTCAGAGCTTATTGCAGAATTTGGCATCAAGCCAACTCATTCCCTTACCCCTACAGAACAGTTTCATCTAGTGACTACGTTATTTTTAGTGGAGCATTTACATTGGGGCTCTTGCAGATTGTTGGAGGGTGAGATCTTTGGTGAAGGGATCAACCTTTCACTTGGAAGATCCATTGGAGGAGGCATATTCAGTTTGGGAATCATCTATAGCCATCTCCATCTAGTTCTATTTTCTGAGTTGCAGCTACTACCCAGCAACTCCAGCATTTTGCAGATTTTGTATTTTATAGCCAATCCTTCCAGGATTGATATGAGGTAGCCTTTGGGAGTTGAGATCTTCACTCCCAATGTTGTATGGCCCATATATTTGTACATATATGTATTTTACATATGTTATCATGCATTTTCTCTATAAAACTGCGCTGTCATAGCTTGGGCATACTTGTGTAGCAGTATTTTACCATGATTTATGTACATGTATCTTGAGGCTGAGCATTGCCTATCTTGAGTGACATTTTCCTCAAGGTCTTGTATTCATTTGTTGCTGCTATTTCTTAATAAGATAGCTATGGATCTTTCTCAAATTTCTATGGGTTTAGCATCACTGCTACTCCATTTTTGTGTTTGCATATTGCTGGGTCTCCAACTTTAGAATATCTTGAGATATTCTCATTGTTGTAGCATTTTCCTAATTTGGAATACTACAGTGGTATTAGAGCATAATCTTGGATCAGCCTGTGGATCTCGGCCATTATGCTATCAAGGAGAGAGAATATGAAGACTCCATTATGTGGAGAGAAAAAGGAAGATAAGCTTACAAAGCTTCTTCCAAAATCTGTACAGAGCATTCATGAAGAATTCGAGAAGACAAGGAGGGAGATATGTACAAGATCTCCAAGAGGGTTTGAAACTGAGTCAAACTCTAGATTTTCTTATTGGGAGTGTGAGCATGCAGCCACACCCTATGATGAACAGTGCAGTCACATGGCCAGTTTTGACGTGAGACAAGAAGAAGAAGGAGGAATGCCTGAGAGGGGAAATCTTAGTGGGTTCTTGCATGAGTATGTGTCTCAAACTCAGAAGTTTAGAGCTCATGTCACTTTTTCAGAGTTTTGAAAGGTCAAGGTGAGGAGGAACAAGCAACATAATATGGATAGATTTCTTCTATCTATCTTTGATTTTTCCCCTACTTGTTCAGCTAGGGTTTGGGTGGAAGAGCTAGACACCTTTCTACAGCAGCATCAAATTTCCAAAGATGAAGCCATCAAAGTAGCAACGCTGCACTTTGGAGGTAAGGTCTATGCATGGTGGTTATTTGAGTCCTTTACTTTAAATAATTCAAATACTTCTTCCTATGCAAGGTTCATTGAAACTTTGATGGAGAGATTTGATAAGAAGAGTTCTGAAACACGTGTGGAGGGAACAAACACATCTAAACAAACAAAACCCTTGCATGTGATGGAGGAAACCATAAACTCAGAATCACTTCAGAGAACCATAAAGGGGGCTGATATCTTGCATAATACTTTTTTGTGGGGAAAGACCTTCATCTTGTATTTTGGCACAAGGAGACAAAGAGATCCCTTTTCCAAAAGAGGATCCAATCAGTGGAGGGTTTCCCACTCATGTTAAGGAGGCTAAGGGAAACAGCGTTGTCATTTCTAGAGTTGATCTAGCCCCTCATGTAGAGGGAGGAGGAGCTCTTGCTCCCACTAGAGGTATTATTGCATATTTGCAAGGAAGTCCCCAGGATCTTATACATGGAGGTCCAAGCACAATCAATGAGTAGCATGATTGTGCAACATTGCAGCTGGAAGGATGAGGAAGGGAGGAAGAGCAGCATCATGTGATAAGAGGCACACACCATTCTCTATTTCAGAGAGCTAGTGCAAAGAGGAGGTAGGTTGTATTGCGTTGTGAGAGCAAGGGAAAGGTTGCCCAACCATATGTATAGTCCACTCTTGACCTTGATGTCTCACTGCATAGAGGCATTCCACTATGGAGGCCACCAGATCTATCATTAATGAGAGACATATTGTTTTTGGATTCACCGCTCTTGGATTTTGAGGAGGTGAAGAGTTTAGAGGGGAAATTTGGCACGGGGGATGTCAAAGTAGCAAACAGCAGCAAGAGGAGAGCTTCACATGCCAGATCACCAGCACTATCTCTGAGAAGGATTTATCCTTACTAGAGATCTCAGCTCTTGGTAGAGTACTCCAAGGATATTGGTGCCTGGAAAATTCTCGATGAATTGGATAGAGATGATGAGTATATGGTGGATAATATGGTCATATATTCACAGGGTAGAGTCTTCTTGACTAGAGATTCTAGTCTCAGGGAGAAGTTGTTGCATGTAGCACATGGGGACTTATTTTCCATGCATTTTGATGCATATCTTTCCTTGGCAGAGGAGTTAATTTGGGAGGGAATTCAACAAGACATATTTCAGCATATGGAGAGATGCAGAGCCCAAATGATGATGGAGAGGATGTCACAGCCACCTTCCTACTCATTGGGAGTAAGGGAGCATTATCAGTTGAGCCATTTCAACTCAAGTCTTCGAGTACATAATGGAGAATGTACAATTTCACGTTATGTTTTGTACTTCTTTCCTTTCTATGAGCCACATAATGTACCAAGGAGGATTATTCCTTCTTTCATATTGTATAATGATGTACTTGAAGCCATTTGTAGCATTGAGATTAGCTATCTCATTGGTGGTTTGTGGGGGAAGCCACATGATTTTTGGTGTGCACCATTGGCACCCTTTTGTACTTTCGTGTTTATATCTTGTAAAATTATTGTGGCAGCAAACAAGTGGATGGGAAAGCACTTGTTTTTGGGCGGCAACTTCAAAAGACCAAAAACATCATAAATCAACATAAAAGACCAAAACATCACAAAACACTACACACAACGCACTAAGAAACAAGCACCTAGGTACATATGGTACATTTCACTTCAGCAGTTTACAAATCCTGGTTGACAATTAAATGAACTCAGTCTAGGAGACTAGATTGAGACCCAACATAAGGGATGCACTGCATTGGTTCCTTTTATGAGACCTTGATCCACTTTCCAGTTGTCATGTGACAACTTGTTTCTAATGGTTTTTTCTTCCATGTATTGCTGGTATCTCTATGTTCATGAGAAGCTTTGATTGGAGAGTGGGCTTGAGACTGAGGATGCCCATTGGGAGCATGATTCTCCTGACTATACATGTTGTAAATTTCAGGAGGAACCATGGGCCAACCATGAATGCCACATTACATTTCTTTTATTCTTGTGGGAAGGACCACTTGAAGAGCTTGAGGAGGCACTCCATGGATCATGAGGAGATGGAGGAGTTAGCACAATCAACTCTTTTTCCTTTGAGGATGAGGGGAGACTCATCTATGAGCCACTCCATTTATATGAAAAAAACATATGGTAAGAGTATTGTTGACTTGCATAGTGATTTGTCTATATTTATGCATCTCTTAACCATATATGTGCAGGAATTTTCTCAAAGGAGGGATATTCTTCATTCTAGATTTGGTGCTCTACATAAGGCCATTATGGATGATCACTCCCTAAGAGGATATGGGGAGAAGATTTCTCATGGAGAATATACTCACATTGCACATTACATCATTCACTTTCTCCATATTTGTAAAGAGATTGGGGCAGCAAGAAAATGGTGGGGAGGCCACCCATCATTTTATTTTCTATGGCAGTGGAGAGTCAAACTGCGTTGGCTACATTTGCGGGACCATTTTCCTTCTCCTTTACTTCACATGGCAGCCAGCATGATTCTCCTTATGGTTCCCTTGATTGATATTTCTAGAGCTTTTCTTGGGAGCATGATTGGAGGAGAGACATATTGGGTGAATGTGTCCTTGGAGGGAGAGAACTCCCACACACTTTTCACTACATGTTATAGAGGGAGCATGGGAGATGGTATGGCCACTACAGCAGCTCATTTGTTTCCTTATGAGGTGAGCCATATGAGGAATGTGATGCCATATGATGATGACCTCCAACTCATCACATAAGAGAGGATTTGGGCCAACATGTTTCATAACGTTGGAGGAGAGATCCTTAGAGGTCTAATCTCCATCTTGCCATTTGAGGGAAATGTCATTGCAACCCAGGAGCAACATACACTCTACACTTATCCTAAGTGGAGAGGAGGAAAACGTGGGGTAGGCTATTTTGTCTACCAAGATCAGATTTTCAGCCCACCTACATTGCTGGAGCTAGAGGTGGAGGATGACTTTCAGGAGTTGCCATGTTGGGAGGTAACTCATTTTGCATGGATGATTTCTTGGGGGATGGAGGATCCACTTGAGGAAGATGTTCCTCAACATATCATAGACTCCATGCCTTGAGAGGAGGCTTTCTAGTTCTGTCCTTGCAGTTTCTTGAGGATAAGCAACATTTGGGAGGGGAGGGCTGTAATATTCCAAAATTTTCCTACAATAATTTGGAATATTAATTTTTGTTGATTTCACCTAGGAGGAGAATAAATGGGTAAGGAGGCCCATGCATAATGATAATCTCAATAAAATCCCTCATAGTATGAAAGGGGATCATCATTGGAGCTGGTTTTCACACCCTCATGTGTGAACAGGGTCATTTGCAAGTGGACAAGGTCAAGTTGGCCAAGTCAACAACATTTGGATAAGAGGTGGAGAGCACTTAGAGAAACAACGCAGTATGAATGGGAAGAGGGTTATTTGGTGGAGGAAACCCTAAGAGAGTGAAAACTATGTAGGCTTTCAATGTTTAAAATTAGTGCAGGCAACCTTGTTTCTCATGCTTTGTATTATTGATCTCATTGTATATTCAGACATTATGCATTCTTTGTTTTTTAGCAAGAGTTGTTGGGGTAATTCCTGTTTAGGATTCCTTCTCCTTCTTGAGAGGCCTCTTGAGGGATTGCACTAATTTTCCTCACATCTAGGCTTGAGGCCAAGCATCCTCCTCCAGGACAGCGTTATTTCTGCAGCAGAATAATGTCGTGTTGTAGGGTGTTGTAGTGAGGATTCACTACACCACCTCCATCAGCTATTTTTCATAGGAAGAGCCTCTCTTTCCTGTGGGAGATCAGTTTGGAGGCATTCAGAGCTTATTGCAGAATTTGGTATCAGGCCAACTCATTCCCTTGCCCCTACAACGTAGTTTCATCCAGTGACTGCGTTATTTTTAGTGGAGCATTTACATTAGGGCTCTTGTAGATTGTTGGAGGGTGAGATCTTTGGTGAAGGGATCAGCCTTTCACTTGGAAGATCCATTGGAGGAGGCATATTTAGTTTTGGCATCATCTACAACCATATGCATCCAGTTCTATTTTCTGAGTTGCAGCTGCTTCCCAGCAACTCCAGCATTTTGCAGATTTTGTATTTTATAGCCAATCCTTCCAAGATTGATATGAGGTAGCCTTTGGGAGTTGAGATCTTCCCTCCCAATGTTGTATGGGCCATATATTTGTACATATATGTATTTTACATATGTTAGCATTCATTTTCTCTATAAAATTGCGCTATCATATCTTGGGCATACTTGTGTAGCAGTATTTTATCATGATTTATGTACATGTATCTTGAGGCTGAGCATTGCCTATCTTGAGTGACATTTTACTCAAGGTATTTTATTCATTTGTTGCTGCTATTTCTTAATAATATAGCTATGGATATTTCTCACATTTCTATGATTTGAGCGTCACTTCTACTCCGTTGTTGTTTTTTCATACTGCTAGGTCTCCAACTTTAGAATATATTGAGATATTCTCATTGTTGTAGCATTTTCCTAATTTGGAATATTACACTCCGACACAATCAATCGCATGGATATATTTGTACTAGTTACAGAAGTGGAAATCAAGACCCTGGATCTAGTTTCCACCATCCATGTTGTGAGGAATTTTACTATTCATGATATAGTATATTGTTTATGATAAATGGTTGAACCCATACTGTGTCTAATTTTGATGTAATACTGAAATCATATATGTACCAGAACATTTAGTTAGTTTTGATCTGAGTATGGGAATTCCTATCTTAGCGATGATATATATTTTCATTGAATGTTTTTACAGGTTTTCGACTGGCATCTCCAATCCAATCCTCAGAATGATAAAGCACTTCATGCTTCAGAAAAACTCTCAGACTTTGCACTTTAGGGGGAAATATTTACACGTCATTTTTTCACCATGAAATCTGACTTTTCATATGGGTCTACCACCATCCATATTATGTTCCCTTAGAAGTCAAAAAAACTCATGTTCCTAAATCAAGTCTTGGAAATATGAGAAAAACTCTAAAAACCCTTAAAAGTCTGCCTATGTAGTTTTACTAGAATTTCTCTGCACATGCATTGATGATCCTTCCATTAGCCATGGCGATCGTCACTCATTTTGCCACTAAAACCTGCACACCCCCATGAAAAGCAAGTAAAAAGGAAAATTAATTCTAGAAGCCTAGTTGGTTGAATATTCTCCCAACTGGAAGCCTCTAGAGTCGTGCCAATTCGAGCTTTATCCCTCCATTCATGGAGCTTATCCCTTGGTCCAAGGAACGCAAATCCCTTCAAGGGAGGAATCCATACCTCTCTTTATGGAACTGAAACTAGTTCAATCTCCCTATAAATTGATCTCAAGTTTTAGGTTCAAGAGTAGATTATGAATAATAGAAATTGATCTAGATAGTTTCTAAGGTTAATAGAGTTCATAGAGTGCATACTTTCTATACTAGTGAGTTGTTGTTGACACATTGAAGATCACACCTTTGTGCTCACGAATTCATGCCGGTCATTATAGAGAGGAAGGCTTATCAAACTGAAGGAGAATGATTGCTCAGACTCTGAGAGAAATCTGTACAACATCAAGGCATTTGGTTGTAAGATTGCTCTTTCTAATTTATGATAATACATATGGATCTCTTTTTCTCATTTTCTTGCTTCTAAATTCATGGGAATGATGTCAATACTTAGTTTCCTTGATCACTAAGTTGGATTAGTAAGTTTTTATTATTATATGTTATATATGCGTTTATTATTTGTCTTGTCTTTGATTGCAGGTTCTACTCATCATTGGAGAACTACTTTGGAGCAATAGAAAAAGGGTTACATCAGAAGTTTGGATTTCAAGGTAGGAGCTTTTCCTCTATACTTTACTGTTATAATGATCTTAAAATACAAATAATCTAGAGAAAGAGGTATTCAAAATGATATTTTTTTCTAGTTACTCGTTGGAGTACTAGGGATATTTCCCTTGTCCACGAGAGGGATTAATCCTAGTAACACCCTGAACTGTAGAACAAAGGAAAAAGCCAAGATTGGGTGACCCAAGACAGCCCGCTGAAGCTGAAACTAAATAAAAACACCACGAATACAAAGAAGGACACAAGAAAATGGTGTGAGATCTCTAAGATCCCCACTCGTAACACAAGTGAGTGTCGAGTCAAGAAATCACTGGTGGTCGAACTGAAGGCTTCCAAGTCAGATTCATGTTCTGACTCTGAGTCATAAGCTGACAAGGAGAATAAAAAAGGGAAGAAAATTATTGATGCAAAATCTAGCACAACTGTGGCTACCACCAAGATCCAGAAGATTGAACCCTAATATCTAGAGGAGGGGGAGTGTCTATTCTACTCATAGATGTGGGTGAAGGGTTCTCCTTTGCAGTTCATTTTCGACAGCGGAAGCCAAAAGAACCTCATTTTAGTAGAGGTCATGAAGAAGCTGGGCTTACCGACTACACCACACTCACAGTCGCACACCATTGAGTGGCTTCACCAAGGACGATATCTCCGCGTTATCCAACAGTGTTTCCTTCCCTACAACTCCAAGCCCTTTATGGATGAGGTATTTTTTGAAGTTTCTCCTCATAAATTTTATGATTTATTATTAGGCCAACCATACTTGTGGAAGTGTCATGTTGTGTATAACTCTAGGCATCAGATTGTTATTATTAACTTGGGAAATCAGTTATACAAGATACCAGAGGTAGCACCGCCTATCTCCATATCTTTGATGTATGCTAAGAAATGCAATAAGATCGTTTCCTAAACTGGGAAATTTTTATTCCTTATGATTTTCCCTAAGGGAAAGAATAAAATTGTAGCCACCTCCAGACAGGGCCCCTCCGCATAGCAACAATAGATGGAAAAGGTCATGGAGGTGTACATGGACATCTACACACTCTATTTGGGAGAACAATGAAATAAAGAGGCATATTCAGGATTTTTTTTAGAAAGGGCACATCATGCCAAGTTCATTGCCCTTCTAGAGATCGATCGTGTTGGTACAGAAGAAGGAAGGGACCTGGAGTATCTGTATTTATTATTGGGCTCTGAATAAGATCATTTTTTGGAATAGATATCTAATGCCATGGATTGATGACCTTCTAGACTAGCTCAAGGAGGAAAAATATTTCAACAAAATTGAGTTGAAGTCTAGTTATCACTAGATACCAATTGAACCCTCCGATGTGTGGAAGAATACCTTCAAATCCAAGGAGGGCCTTTTCAAATGGTTGTTCATGCATTTCAGGATTAAAAATCCCCCCAAAACCTTCATGCGGATGATGGAGGACATATTACAACCATTCACCAATGCGTTTTTGGTAGTGTACCTAGACGACATCCTGATCTTTAGCCAAAGTTGGGAAGATCACATAAATCATATTCTATAGGTCCTCCAAATCCTGTGACAGCAAAAATTGTGTGCCAATTTGGATAAATTCACTTTTGGTATGACCCAAGTTCAATATATGGGGTACATCATTGTGAGAAGGATGTTCATGTGGACCCAACCAAGATACATGTTATTTGGGATTGGCTAGCCCTAACCACTCTAACAGAGCTCCACATATTTCTCGGTCTTGCCAATTTCTATCACAAGTTCGTGTTGGTATTATGTCGTATGAATTTGCATTTGAGTCAAGTCAGCAAGGGCAGAGTGAAAGAAAAGTTATTTTATTCTAAATCCAAAAATTATGCATTTTCTGAGTTGAAGCATCACCTCTTCTTTGCACCAACTCTTACGTTACTAGAGCTGCAACAAGCATTTGAAATTGACACAGACGCCTTCAACTATGTTATTGGTGTAGTCCTTACCCAGTAGTGGCATCCGGTGGAATATCATAGTGAGACACATTCAAATACAGTCATAAATTATCCCACCTAATTCTAGGGAAGGAAATGGTCATCCACACAGACCACTAGCCCTTGCATTTCATACAAACACAATGAAGGTTAATGCAGAATTATCACCATGAGAAGAGGTCCACATATCTGTAAAAATTCCATTTGAAAATGAATTAAAAGAAGGGAAGCACCAATAGTGTTGCAGAATGCCTCAGTCGACCTCTAGTTATGGCACTGAGCACTATGCTCGACTCTTGTGGACATGAGACTTCGGGATGGGTGCATCTTTACAAGAGTGATGCATAATTCAGCATCACATACTAAATGCTCCTAGAAGATAAGTAAGTTCTATACTTTCACCTCTAGGACACATTGTTATGCCACCTGGTACAGATTTGTGTTCCTTTAAGAAAGTGTGCCAAGATGATTTTGGAGGCACACTACTGTCGGATCGTTGGACATTTTTGGGTAGAGAAGATAGTGGTAGTGTTTCAAAAGTACTTTTATTAGTCAAACCTTCGATAGGATGTTGGAAAGTACATCAAATCTTTCACTTCCTGCGCCATTTCCAAACCTATAACCAATAAGCGAGGCATGTATACTCCTCTACCTACTCCTAGTTGACCCTCGGAATCCATATCCATGGATTACATGCCAGGCCTTCCTTCGAACAAGAATGGAAACAACTATGTTTTTGTGGTCATTGACAGATTCTCTAAGATGGTCATTTTGGCGAACTGCAAGAGGAGTATCACTATAGAAGCCACTGAAAAACTCTTCTTTGAACGATTATGGGTACACTTTGGAATCCCATAGTCTATTATATTAGATTGGGACAACAGGTTCCTAAGTGAATTATGGTCAAGCCTTTGTTCATTGTTGGATATTGTTAGCTCCCTGTAATCAGCAAGATTGGCAAAGTCTGACAGCAGGGAGAAAACTATTTCAACGACTTTGGGATTCTAGGATCTAGCCCTCCTGAATCTGGAGAGGGATCTCTCCAATAAGTGTAAATATGGATCTATCTTTAAGGTTTTGGGTAATGATATTAGGCTAGTTATGAAGGCCGAGGGTTTTGTTTTGTTTTTGGATGGTTGAGCATGACTATTTTTTGAGTGGAAAGTTCTAAATGCAAAGAGTTTCAAAGGTGAGAAGTTGCAAGAAAATGGAACAAGCTTCGGCCAAAAAGATAGATAATTGCAGGTTTTAGTCCATTGGGCTATGGAGTCATAATAGGGTTTAATTTAAACAACAAGGGGCAAGAGTGGTCCATGGGGCAAGTCATCTGTGTCTAAGGATCTCTTTAAAGTTTGATTTATGGAATGAAATGATACAAAAAGAAGGGGAATTAAACAAATGAAGAACAAAGAGTAGCCCAAGATCAGGTAAGTACTTCTAAACTAACCTGATTTTGACATACACTTAAGAAAGACATAAAAGTAATATAAGATCAGGTAAGTACTTCTGAACTAGCCTGCTTTTGATGCACTTTCAATAGAAAACATTTTAAAACAAAGGGAAACTTGAAGGCAACTGTTGGAGAAGAAACTAGTGGGTCGGGCTCACCACAAATCCTCTCCTAGCTCTGCTTTACTTGGTAACTTTCAAGACAAACACAAGATAAAAAAGAAGGGTCTAAGATCTGGTAAGTACTTTCAAACTAGCCAGCTTTTGACACATTCCAAAAGAAACTTTCAAACAGTCTTTTGGGATAAAACTAGGACCAGGGCTCACCATATCTTCCTTAGTTCATCTCTACTTAACTGAACTGAAAATAACATTCAGGAAAAGCAATTAGCTAAGGTAGTAGGATGAGGTAACACCATCATTCCTATGCTTAGACTAAATTAAATCATTCCTAAATAACACGAATTGGAAGAAAACATGTAGGTCTTAACTCTATGCATGTTTTTCTTTATAAGAGAATATGAACACAATGAAAACAGAAAATAAAATAACAATTTACAATAAGAAATGACATCACCGTCGACATAGACCAGGATCCCATAAATCAGCTTGTATTGATGCTCCAAACCAGTTACAGCTTTAAGTCCAGTGCTTTAGCTTAGCAATCATCTACACTTCCCAGACTAACTTATCTAGCACAAGCATAGCTTCAAGAGCCAGTGAACACTATTTACAAGTATAAGTCGCAAGCTCAAGTATATTTCAAATTTTAGCAACCAATAATTTCTCATCTTCTATAGAAGTATTTATAGAAGAATGAGAAGGTGAGATCTGATAAAAGATCTCCTAGGGAAATTAATACAAACTAATGACTTCTTAGCCTTTGAGGGGCTCGATGAAGAATCTTACATATGTGTCCCCTGTATTAAATGTTTTATAATTAATATTAAATCTTGGTGGGAGCTTTTATTGATTTGTAGGCTCTTTTTCAGGATGTAATAACTCTGTTTATATTTTCGTCATAAAATTCCGCCAGCAGAATTAACTGTTTGGCTGCATTGAGGCAAATATCTGATTTTGATTCATAAATTCGGCCTCTGTTGGAATGCTTTAAGGCACATGTGGCTTTGTGGTAGCTGGGAGGAAACAATTTTCCTTAGATGTGGCAGTGGAGGCCTTTCTATCTGATGAAACACTTATGATTTTCTTTTAACTATGTTTTAATTTGGGGGTTAGGCTTTTGATAATCAATCTTAGCCGTAATCCCCACAAATTTGTCTTCAATCTTCTGTCCTACCATATTTTAATCTTTGACACTGATACTCTTTGATTGTGATTTCATTCACTGTGTCTTGTTAATGTGCAGTGCAACGCAGGGCTCACAAGGCATCAATGCCCATGAAGCATCGACGAGACGTGGATTTTGAACCCTGCGAATGGTTTCCTTTTATGAATCAAAGGCACATGAATCGTCATCCCTGGCCTTTAGATTTTTCTTCAATATAATGAAAAAACCATTAATCACCTGCAAAACAAAAACTAATTAAGAAATCCTATGATTTATTGGGTAAAACTGCTTAGAAGGCTAGGGAGGAGCGTGGCCATTGGATGACATCATCCAATGGTGGGGATTCATTTGAGGAGGTCGAGAGGAGAGCAGAGGGAGAAAATATGTCATAACCGTTGATCGCGCAGAGATCAATGGTGGGGATTACGCGCTTAAAATCCTCTTGGTGGAAGGCGGAGGGCGATGAAATAATGCGGGAATGATCTGGGACCGTCCGATCTGGACACGTGGATGGCCCAGATACAATCGGAGGACTCATGATCGGAGGAGGAAATAGGGAGGGTGTTACGAAAATATCCGATGCGATTAGATGCGGACCATTGATCTGAGGGCCAGATCAACGGTGGGGAATGAATCGGGAATTAGCGACCAGAGGTGGGTTGATGCGATTACGCGATCTGGGAATGGCTGATGTGATTATGCGATCAGGCCATCGCAATTGAAGGTCGGGCCTTGTATTTTTTATTTAACCATGATTGAAATCCTTCGATGCGATTAAGTGCTTTGGGACTATTAACCTTTGGTCCCAGGCATGAGTTATATGAATCAAGCGGAGGGTGGAGTTTATGTAAAGGGGCTCAATCGCATCGGAGAAACAATGCAGGTCTTTCAATCAACCCATTTTTCATTAAAAAGCATAACTCCGACGTGATTAGACCAAAACTTTAGGTAAGTGGGTTTTATGAATTTACAAAGAAAAAAGGTGATCGAAAAAGGATTATTACAATGTTTTAAGCATTGAATGCGGGCCCACGGGTTATATGGAAATTTTTTATGATCGGGGTTTATAAACACGAGGCTTAATCACATCAAAGTTTTTGTAATGGCAAAAATACTTGCGCACTTGGATTTTTGCGATGCGATAAGCGCTGTGAGGGGTTAGCGCTTGGTTCCACCACCAAGGAATATGGAGGGGAAGTGGTTTGGATTTTAGCCCAAAGGGGCTTAAACCCATATTCAAAATACTTGTTTTTCAGGACATTTTCAAGATGATTAGATGGATTTGGGGGTTTCGGTATAGTTCAAAAATGAGTTTTAAACTATGGAAAATGATTTTCATAAATGGAAGAAGGGGAATCATGAAAATAGAGGAATTTTATGGAGAAAAAAAAGGGGGAACAAAATGCAGGTTAGTTTTTGAGTGGAGGAGGGGGAAAAAGGGTTTTTGCAGCAGTATTTTCTCATGAAATCAACAGAATTTCTGAGTATAAAAAAGGAAAAGCGGTGAATATTTGGACAGAGGCATGAGGCCTTCAAGAGTCTTCAAGAGATAACATTTTTTAGCAATAAAACTTGTTTCTTGAAGGCTCCAAAAATGATTTAGCCAACATTTGATATAACAAATTTTATAGCTGGCTAACAGTGGCTCCACTTGGGGATGGTACCTTCTTGAAGGCATCAAGAACTTCAGACTTGCATTCTCTGGGAGGCTGATCAGTGGCTAATCCATTGGGCTGCTTTCTTTACTTGGATGATCTTCTTTTTCTTTGAAAACATATTAGCAGCCATGGAAAACAATGGATCTTTCATCAACAAGCTTTCTACCTACCCAATCCTACTAATCTAACATTTTTTGTTTTTTAGAGTGCACTTAGATTGGCAAACTCTTTTCTCAACATTTTATTCTTTCAAAAGAAAAAAAACCTAATCTATTTCTACTCCTTATTTCTGCATGAACTCAGATTAAACAGTTGAGTTCATATGATTCTCTAGCTAATCTACAGATCTGTTAGGATTAAACAGTCCAACAGATTTTTATTCTCTAAATTCTACAACAGAAATTCAAAAGCATACAAGTCAGGATTGAACAATCTAACTTGATGCTAATCTATGGCATAAAAACCAAGATGCACATAGATATTATTTTGCAGAAAATTAAATCAAAATGGAAGGCTTAAGATCTGAATTTTAAAAGCACTTCCTTCATTTTTTTTACAGCTCTATTTTGACTCTTATTTGAGCTGTTCTTCCTTTGTTGACTGGTTCAGATTTTGATCTGATTAGAACCAATTTTTACCTCTGTCTTGACTCAAGAAATAAATAGATTTGAGTCATCTCTCATGGAAACTTAGGTTCAAATTTTGAGCTTGTTCGAACCTTTAATTTCCAACCTAATCTACCTACTGATAAGCCAAGATTAAACAGTTTGGAAAATCGAATTCACTATCCTATCAGCAGTAAATTTAAAACTAATTAGTCAAGATTAGGCAGTATGACTAATTAGGAGTGTGTTTTTTAGGAGTGGCATTTAAGATTGCACACTTTCAGAATTTGTTTCTCTTTTTTGGTATGGGGCTATACCTTTATGGTTTTTACAATCTGCCCTCTTTTATTTCTTCTATTGTTTTTGAGTTTTTCCTCTTTTGTATTCTTCAAGGCAGAAAACAACAACTAACTAAATTCTCAAAGGTTGAGCTTTATTGACATTCTTATCTAACCTATTCTAACTTGGAATATTTAAATTTTTAACTTACAAACTCTCTTTTCCAATACATCCAGTCAATCAAATGATCCCATGATTGGTCTCTGCTCATTTCTTTGAGCATGTTGGATAGGCAGGGCCACCCCCATGCTTTCTTTTTCTTGACAACAACTTTGAAATTTTTTTCACTTGGTAATATATTGTTGTCTGCAACCTTTATCCCTTCTTCAGATGTCTTCAGGAAATCGACATAGGGATCTTGAAATAATGCCTGGTTAAGAGTATTTAGAAGATGTGTTTCAACCAGGATAATTTCTTCCTTTCCACTAGATCAAGGAAAATATTATTTTAAGGTAGACAAACTTCCTTATCTTCATTATTATCTGAACTGGAGGACTCATCATATATTGCAGGGTTGTGCTCTTGTAGTCCTGGTAAGATCTGGTTTAGTGGACTGTACTCTGTGAGGAGGTTATTATATTCTTGAGCAGGGGTATGTTCAATTGCTTCCTCTTTTTCAAGAAAAGGCTCCTTGGTTACAACTTGCTCAAAAATTTCTTTGTTTCTTTCCTCCTCATCCTTTGAGCTGAAAGTCTGCGGATTCCTAATCACATGGAAACTATTACTGATGATCTTAAATGAATCAGAGCAAAGATCCAATGAATCTTTACTCACTTCTAGGCTTTCATAACTTTCTTCATTAGTATCATAAATAGTTTGTACTGGCTCATTAATTCTTTGAGGGGACTGATCTTCCTTCCATAAATCGGCTAATGATGGTCCTGCAAGATTAACTTCTGTTTGGGAAGCATCATCACTAGATAGATCTAATTTAGGAAAATCATCAATACAAGTAATACTACTAATAAAACATACTGGGTTATCAGCAGGCTCTTCCTTATTCTGATCTACAAAAGAACTTTCTAAATCTGTACAACAAAGCTCTCTATGTGAATGGGCGAGAGTATTTGTTTTGTAAAAAGTTTCAGAAACTGGATATTTATTAAAAGTCTGATCTATCTCTTTTTCTGTCAAAGGGGAAGATATTTCTATGTTTCTTTGAACAGAAGAACAATAGTTCTCTGTCTCTTGTGAAGATTGATTTTGAGGCTAGATGTCTTCTTGAGCCTCAGCTATAAGGGATGATGAATCAATATTTGAGTTTTCAGGGATATCTTGAGGAATTTCTATTATTTCTTGGTTTTTTTCTTCCTCAAGTGATTCATCTATATTCTTATAATTCTTCAATAATATATTAAACTCATGAATGGCTGTTAAAAGATCTTCAGGATGCATTTCTTCCAAAGCTTCATCATTATCTATAATGTGTTTGGTGATGTTTTGTGATGGATCATAATATATTGCACCCCATGATAATGATGTAGTGTTTTATTTATAGTTCTCATAAAACACATATTCAAAGTCCCTTAAAGAAAACAAACTACTAGATCTCAAGCATTCATACCAATCCCTAGCTTTTCCCTCTAATGTTAACATGAACATTTTCATTAGGCAATCTTCATGCCATTCAAATTTAAACCTCCATACATGTATATGAAATTTGATGAGATGTAATAGAGGGTCATCAAACTTTTCACCTTGAAAAATAGGCAGGTTGTCATCCCAATTCACCTAGGGCATCTTATGTGGAAACCCAGGGATATGATCTCTACTCATTGGGGCATATCTTCGTTGTATCCTTGGAAACATGTTTGTAAATCAGGAAAGAGGTCACTGAGGTCACTGTGTCTGGTCAATCAGTTCAAGATATTCTACCAGTGGAATCATTTGGTCTTTTGGGAGTTGTGGATTTGCCAAGTGGAAATCTTTAAATTTTTCTGCCCACCAACAGTATGATCGGGTTTGCTCAATGCATTCCCAAAGGAGTCTTATTAGGACTAGAAAGGTAATCATAATACTAGAGGCCAATGGAGTCACCAAGTGGAAGTTTTTAGCTCTTTTGGAGGTAAAATGTTTTATGGTCTACCACCATATACCAATCTAGAAAGATTCTGGGTTCTCAGAGCCTTATAATTTTTTTTTTAAATGAAATTGACTTCTAATCCCCAGTAGAGTCGCCAGAAATGTTAGCTCCCCATAATAAGAAAGATAGGTAAATTCTGACAGCAGGGAGAACATTGTTTCAACCACTTTGGGATTCTAGGATCTAGCCCTCCTTAATCCGGAGAGGGATCTCTCCAATAAGTGTAAAGATGGATCTATCTTTAAGGTTTTGGGTAATGATATTAGGCTAGTTATGAAGGCTGAGGGTTTTGTTTTTTTTTTGGATGGTTGAGCATGAATATTGTTTGAGTGGAAAGTTCTAAATGTAAAGAGTTTCAAAGGTGATAATTTGTAAGAAAATAGAACAAGCTTCGGCCAAAAAGATAGATAATTGCAGGTTTTAGTCCACTGGGCTATGGAGTCATAATAGGGTTTAATTGAAACAACAAGGGGCAAGAGTGGTCCATGGGGCAAGTCATCTATGTCTAAGGATCTCTTTAAAGTTTGATTTATGGAATGAAATGATACAAAAAGAAGGGGAATTAAACAAATGAAGAACAAAGAGTAGCCCAAGATCAGGTAAGTACTTCTAAACTAACCTGCTTTTGACATACACTTAAGAAAGACATAAAAGTGATCTAAGATCAGGTAAGTACTTCTGAACTAGCCTGATTTTGATGCACTTTCAATAGAAAACATTTTAAAACAAAGGGAAACTTGAAGGCAACTTTTGGAGAAGAAAATAGTGGGTTGGGCTCACCACAAATCCTCTCCTAGCTCTTCTTGGTAACTTTCAAGACAAACACAAGATAACAAAGAAGGGTCTAAGATCTGGTAAGGACTTTCAAACTAGCCAACTTTTGACACATTCCAAGAGAAACTTTTAGACAGTCTTTTGGGATAAAAACAGGACCAGGGCTCGCCATATCTTCCTTAGTTCATCTCTACTTAACATGAACTAAAAATAACATTCAGGAACAACAATTAGTTAAGGCAATAGGATGAGGGAACACCAACATTCATATGCTTAGACTGAATTAAATCATTCCTAAATAGCACGAATTGGAAGAAAACATGTAGATAAATATTTTCAGTTAGATAAAGGTACTGATATACAGTAGGTATTAACTCTATGCATGTTGTTCTTTATAAGAGAAGATGAACACAGTGAAAATAGAAATAAAATAAAAATTTACAATAAGAAATAGCATCACCGTCGACGTAGACCAGGATCCCATAAATTAGCTTGTATTGATGCTCCAAACCAGCTACAGCTTTAAGTCCAATGCTTTAGCTTAGCAATCATCTACACTTCCCAGACTAATTTATCTATCACAAGCAGAGCTTCAAGAGCCAGTGAACACTATTTACAAGTAGAAGTCTCAAGCTCAAGTATATTTCAAAGTTCAGCTACCAACAATTTCTCATCTTCTACAGAAGTATTTATAGAAGAATGAGAAGGTGAGATCTGATAAAAGATCTCCTAGGGAAATTAATACAGACTAATGACTTCTCGGCCTTTGAGGGGCTCGATGAAGAAGCTTACATATGTGTCCCCTGTATTAAATGTTTTATAATTAATATTAAAGCTTGGTGGGAGCTTTTATTGACTTGTAGGCTCTGTTTTAGGATGTAATAACTCTGCTGATATTTTCGTCATAAAATTCAGCCAGAAGAATTAATTGTTTGGCTGCGTTGAGGAAAATATATGATTTTGATTCATAAATTCAGCCTCTGTTTGAATTCTTTGAGGCACAGGTGGATTTGTGGTATCTGGGAGGAATCAATTTTCCTCAGATGTGGTGGTGGAGGCGTTTTTGTCTGATAAAACACTTATGATTTTCTTTTAAATGTGTTTTAATTTTTGGGATTAGGATTTTGATAATCAATCTTAGCCGTAATCCCCACAAATCTATCTTCAATCTTCTGTCCTGCCATATTTTAATCTTTGACACTGATACTCTTTGATTGTGATTTCATTCACTGTGTCTTGTTAATGTGTAGTGTAGCGCAGGGCTCACAAGGCATTAATGCCCATCAAGCATCGACGAGACGTGGAGTTTGAACCCTGTGAATGGTTTCCTTTTATGAATCAAAGGCACGGGAATCATCATCCCCGACCTTCAGCTTTTTCTTCAATATAATGAAAAAACCATTAATCACCTACAAAACACAAACTAATTAAGAAATCCTGTGATTTATTGGGTAAAACTGCTTAGCAGGCTGGGGAGGAGCGTGGCCGTTGGATGGCATCATCCAACGGTGGGGATTCGTTTGAGGAGGTCAAGAGGAGAGCAGAGGGAGAAAATATTTCATAACCGTTGATTGCGCAGAGATCAATGGTGGGGATTACGCGCTTAAAATCCTCTTGGTGGAAGGCAGAGGGCGATGAAATAATGCAGGAATGATCTGGGACCGTCCTATCCAGACACGTGGATGGCCCAGATACAATCGGAGGACTCATGATCGGAGGAGGAAAGAGGGAGGGTGTTACAAAAATCTTCGATGCGATTATATGTGAACCGTTGATCTGAGGGCCAGATCAACGGTGGGGAATGAATCGGGAATCAGCGATCGGAGGTGAGCTGATGCGATTATGCGATCGGGCCATCACAATCGGAGGTTGGGCCTTGTCTTTTCAATCTAACCATTATTGAAATCCTCCAATGCGATTAAGCGCTTCGGGACTATTAACCTTTGGTCTCGAGCATGAGTTATATGAATCAAGCGGAGGGAAGAGTTTATGAAAAGGGGCTCAATTACATCATAGAAATGATGTAGGTCTTTTAATCGACCCATTTTTCATTAAAAAGCATAAGTCTGACGCAATTAGACCAAAACTTTAGGTAAGTGGGTTTTATGAATTTACAAAGGAGAAAGGTTATCGAGAATGGATTATTACAATGTTTTAAGCACCAAATGCGGGCCCATGGGTTATATGGAAAAATAATATGATTGGGGTTTATAAACACGGGGCTTAATCACATCAGAGTTTTTGTAATGGAAAAAAGACTTGCGCACTTGGATTTTTGCGATGCGATAAGCACTGTGAGGGGTTAGCGCTTGGTTCCAGCACCAAGGCATATGGAGGGGAAGTGGTTTGGATTTTAGCCCAAAGGGGCTTAAACCCATAGTAAAAATACTTGTTTTTTAGGACATTTTCAAGATGTTTAGATGGATTTGGGGGTTTCGGTATAGTTCAAAAATGAGTTTTAAACTATGGAAAATTATTTTCATAAATGGAAGAAGGGGAATCATGAAAATAGAGGACTTTTATGGAGAAAAAAAAGGAGGAATTAAATGGAGGTTAGTTTTTGAGTGGAGGAGGGGGAAAAAGGGTTTTTGCAGCAGTCTTTTCTCATGAAATCAGCAGAATTTCTGAGTATAAAAAAGGAACAGCAGTGAAGATTTGGACAGAGGCATGAGGCCTTCAAGAGTCTTTAAGAGATAAAAAAATTTTAGCAATAAAACTTGTTTCTTGTAGGCTCCAAAAATGATTTAGCCAACATTTGATATAACAAATTTTATAGCTGGCTAACAGATATCAAGCTTACTAATTCCACGACTGTCCACCCCCAAATTGACGGCCAAATAGAAGGTCTTCAATAGGATGATCATGCACATCATGAACATGTACAACTCGAAGCACCCATGCACATGGGATGAGAGTGTTCCCTATGTCCAACATAGCTACAATAGATCTCTCCATTACTCAACTAGCCACAACCCATTTCAGGAGGGATTGGGATTCCAGCCACCATGTCCCATTGATGTTATCACACGATTGACAGCTACCTAGTTAGATTCGGCTCATGTCCAGTCTAAAGCTGACATGGCTAAAAAATTCATTGAGCACACTCAAAAAATCTACCAACAGGCCCATGACATATTGGACAGAGAAAATCCTAAGTACAAATAGCTTCATGATTATCATCGGGTGCCACACATGTTCCAAGTGGGAGACAAATTTTTGTTACATTTACAGAAGGAGCGCCTCGTTGGGGCCAACCGCAAGATTCACCCACTCTGATATGGGCCTTATACCATCACTAAGGTTTTAAGGGATAATTCATTCAAGCTCAACATTCCGTCGTTCCTTGGCCTGCACCCAATGTTCAATGTGGATCACCTTTGGCCATACTTTCCACCATTAATGGACACACCAGACATTGCAGAATAATTCACACTAAAAGAGCTAAACCCAGATTGCATGGAATAGGCCACAACTAATCAAATCATGGAAATGAAAATCAAGAACACTCTCTAGCAGAAGATCCAACTGTATCGAGTTTTCAAAGCTGGCCAACTCCTGCACCAAGGCAAGTGGCTCACGAGGGACAAATTTCAGTAAAAGTTCCCCCATCTCATGGAGGCATAGATCCAATGGGGATCATTGCTCTGTAAGGGGGGAAGACTGATACAGGTTAATATTGGTGGCCAATCGCCTATTCCACTTGGACCCCCACTGTTGTTTCTTTCAGTTCCCTTAATTGTAGCACAATTTCAATTTCCTTAATTGTAGCACAATTTACTATTTTTGGCAGTTTTTTGGGTCCTAAACTTCTAGAACCATTTTGATGCCCTAAACAATGATTTTTTGGAAAAAAATGAAAAATTGAGTCTTTGACTCATATTTTTAGCTAAAATTTTTATTCCTTGGATATATATTTCTAACGACGTATCGTACGGATCAAAAAAATATCGTATGTCAAAGTTACGACCCCAGGAAGTTGATGTACCAATTTACCCCAACGGGGCCCACAATTTTGGTGCTTACGGTTATGTTTTTTGATGTTTATGGTCTTCCATTGTTTATAAATAATAAATAGACCTTTGAGCCTCATTATAAAAAATTTTATAGACATGTAGCCGCCACATCTCTTCTCAGATATAAGCTACCATCACCCAAGCTAGTTTATTTCCTTTCTGTATGTAATCATTTTTCAATTCTTTGATATACTTAAATGAAGATTTATTTCCACTAAATCTATATATTTATGTTTATATTTGTATTATGTTGCGTTACTAAATAATTTTGTATCATATTTAGTCATGGGTACTCATGTGATTGATTTGACCATAAGGATGGCTATGTACCCTTCCAATGATGAAGAAGGGATTGTTAGTTTAGGTATATACTTTCCCATCAAGATCATAAGGTAACCAAAGGAATCAATGGGATATAAAATTGATCAAATCATGTTGTGATGGGGATCATGAAGGTATCGAAAGAATTCAAGCGCAATCATGTGATTATTAAAGGAAAGGTTGCACAATCCATGTGACGGTCACCCTAAATTTTGACTTGGATTTAAGGCATGAAATTAATTTATAATCTATGAGATATTGTGTTATAGGTGAATAAAATTTATTTAGAATGTATTTAGTTAAAATCACATAAATTCAAAAAGTTAACAAAATTAGTGTGATAACAATCTGTATCCATTAGCATCATGCATCATGAAAAAACTAATATGCAAGAGATTTTAAGGTCAATGTTTAATAAATAGATCACGCCATGCATGATCCACTCAAACACTATACTCACCATGCACAATACAAAATCTACACTACAAGCCTCATAGGACCTCTACACCATGAGTGTTTTAAGATTTATGCTCTATGCACTACAATCACAATCATAAAAACAATGGTTATTTAACTCCAATAAGTCATAAACAAATTAGTATCATACACCTAATGGACATAATTATTATGCATGATATCATAATTGATCCGTAAAATTTCATGGATATTCCATTGGATAGTTCGTCACAATGGATATGATAAAAGAAAGATATACTCAAAGTTGAAATCTATATGATGAGCGTTAATTTTTATTAGATTTTTGGATTTCTTAATTTATTTTTTCTTTGCTTATTCGTGTAGTAGACAATGTGGAAAATAAATAATAGTGAAAAAATAAATACATGTAAATCATAATGAACACCAATATATGATCTAGGAAACCCGTAAAACCCAGCTAGAAGATGATGAGCTCCATCATTAGACATATTTGGAGGGGTTAATTGTCACCTTTTTGCCTTCTTAGATCTCTTTTTCTTGAATTTTTATTATTATTTGGTCTTATGATGCTAGTATAGGTGGCGATTAAGGCTAACATACTCTAAGTGCCTAATATGAGTTTGAGTGCATAAAATCATGAATTATTAAGAATTTTTATAAGGATTTTATCATAACGACTTGGAGTCAAGCAGACACAATCACCCCAAATATTCTCTCCATAAATTTGAGTTCTAGAGGTAGCCAAGAAACTCCAAGAGGAGTGCACTCAATCTTTGTTGACTTGGAGTCAAGTGGACTCAATCACCCCAAAGATTTTCTCCAACAATTCGAGTTCTAGGGGCAGCCAAGCAACTCAAAGAGGAGGGCACTCAATCTATGTTTACTTGGAGTCAAGTGGACTCAATCACCATTTTCAAGGGAGCCGTTGGTAGCTTCCTTGTAGAATAAATAGAGCAGAGCTAGAGCTAGGAAGAGTTATTCAATTCTAGTTGGAACCTTGTTGCAAGATAATGAGCTTTTTATTTTACTCAGTGATCAAACTTTCAGAAATGTATGAGGTTATTGTTTTATGAAATCAATAGACTGATTTCATTTTACTAATGTAAGTTTCAAAGAGCTAGGCTCGTGGGTTAGGGCCCAACCCATCAGCCTAAACTTCTCTGTTGTTACCATTCTTTCCTTTTTGCCATTTAGCTATGTTTCTTTCTGTCATTCAATTAGTTCTGCTTCTGATAGTTTCATTGCTGCTTAGTATTTGCTTTGAGTTTGTTGTTGTAGTTTTTCATTTTCTTGTGAATAATAGAATAGAGGAGAAAAGCCAAAAAAATTTGGATCAAGAACCCCTTCTCATCTTCGTCAATAGAGCTCGAGGAGGGCGAACCTCCCCACAGACCCAAAAATTGATTTTTGTTCACTATTTCTGATATTAGAAGTAGAGTTGCATTACCATTTTCCATTCTTCCTTTGCACGGTATTTTCATGCATTTGTATGTTTTTCTTGCATAGATCAGCATATTTGTTTGTATGAATTATTTCTAAAACCCCAGAGCATCTTCGTTGCGCCTTCCTACATTTTCCATCTCTGTCTTCACAGCCTGAACACTATTTTTACGCCTCCATTTCCCTCCTTTTCTTCTTATTTTCAAATGCTACACCCACCCTTTTTTCTCAAAACACTTCAACCTTGCAGCATGCCTCATTCATTTGTTTTTATCATTCATGATTTCCTTACCCCTTTCTAATGCAAAATGCTTGAAAACCATTGGAATCCAACCTTCTACCCTTGCTCCTCGAACTTCCTGTTACTGTATTTTAGCACCTGATCTGATCCCCGGGCTGAAAAGGGAAAAACAGGATAACAACTAAACCACACTTAGCCTTGTAGCTAGCCCTACAAGGACAGGAGAGGGCTCTCTCCATAAAAATGATATTCAATAAAGTGCAATAATGAATCTGATATTAGGCTAGATAAAACGATGGAAAAAGGTTTTAATAAAATGAATGAATTTTTTAGGGATGTGTGGGATAAAAGGGACAGTATGAAACTGGGAATTAAATCAGGACACAGGGTATTTCATGGGGAAAGGTAGGAAGGAAATTTTAGAAATTAAAGTTTAATAAGAATGGGATGGAAAGACTGGTGAGGAGCTGAAAAGGGCACAATAAATGGATCCTTTTCAACCAGAAGAAAAACACAGAGTATGAATGATTTCCCAAGGCATAGAATATAAAATGGATTCTACATTTCTATCTTGAAAGCATTCAAAAGGAAATATTTATGGATGAGAGGTGAAACATAACAATTTACATATGAAACAAAGGAGAGAAACAAATGCTAAATCTCATACCACATGGATCCCACAAATCAGAGCTGCATCTCTTATTAATTCCCTATCAAACTGTACAATGGAGCGCAGAGCGTTCTTCCACACTATTCCCCTACTGCTGATTTACAGACTCTTTTACAAATGATTTACAATTACATTAAATACACCAGATTTGTGGGAACATAGACCCACAAAAATAGGATTTGTTTTAACAGCCGAAGAACTGAAAACTAATCATAGAAAAGAAATCCAACAATTTGCCGTAAAGAATGAACAAAATTACTTTTTATTACTGGGCATATTTCACATTTTCGCTATTGAATAATAAAATAGGCAATCAGATCCTATTTTCTCTGCTGTTGTAGACATTTTTGTTTTAATTTAAGCTCTCGGCTAGCTGACTGTTTTCTTTGCTTTCCATTATTCGTTTGAATAAAAATGACTTTAATAAATTTTTTTGAAATAATTCAAAATGAATTTATGCCTTTGTGAAGGGAAAAAATAATTTTTGAATGGGAAAAAGGGAAGGGAATGAGGTGGGTTCCACATTATAATTGCAATCGGAATGGACGGAGCAGAGGGATGGGGTGATACATATGAAATTACCGATGCGATGGGGGTGCAATGACTGTGGGCCGTCGGATGAGATTGGGAGATCGATGGCTGAGGGATAATCAGGAGCGGGCCATCGGCGGGAGTCAATCGGAGGGGGGCGATCGGAGGAGCCTATTGCGATGGAGAGATTACATATGGGTCATCCGATCGTCGATCAAATCGATGGTCGGGATATACATCGGAGGGATTCCATCGGGGGATTTGAAATATTCGCATCAGAGTTTTGGGTAAGGGTCAATCGGGGTGCACATTTAACATTTGCGATGTGATTGGGGAAATGAAAAGATCAGCGGAAGACTTTACAATACAAAACTTTAAACTTTATATGATATAAAGTTTAAAAGGGTCATGATGGGGAAGTGGTTAATTGCATATGTAATTTAAACAATTTTATAATGTGATTTTATAATCAGAGGGAGGAAAAAGGGATTTTATAAGGAAATATAAAACTTTAAACATAAAGTTTAAGGGAAAAATGGGAAATAGGGGAAGTTTGAGGATATAGGGGACTTTTACTTCACTTAAGCATAAATTTCAATCCAGGAGTCATTTTTGAGAGTGTAGTATACCATTGGAAAGCTCCTTCCAGGCTCTTTCTGCTGGGTCTACTTAGAACATGATTTGACACTGAACATACTATAGAAAAATTCTCTAAAGGCAAGATGATGACTTTGTGGAGATGGCAGCTTCTGAATTGTGACTTATTACATACGATGACATAAAATTACATAATGAATGATAATAAAGGCAAAGAATCATGTTTTCACCTTAAAACATGGTTTTTGAGGTGAAAATTACATCAAACTGAATAAAATATATCTTTGATCCTCCAAGTGTTGTGACTTTGAGCTTATTGACTTCCTCATGACCTTGCTGATATTTATTGACATTTGACTCACTAATTTGACCATGGTGAGACCCTAGAAACTAATGAGACCCATCCTATGACCTACTAACATGATTTTGAGAATGAAAGTGACTAATGACTAAAGACCATAGAAAGGAGAATCAGCAAGTACCTCATGAGGGAAAACTGAAAAAATTACTACCATCAATGAATCCATGACCTAGCAGAATGGTGAAATTTATTCGGTATGAGACTCCTAATATGCAAATTCAAAAGAGAAGTTTTGATCATTGATGGCAGTATGACTAGACTGACACTAACATTGGCTTCAATGGGGATGGTAGATCCTTGGAGGTGCCAAGAACACCGTAGAACAAGTAGCCTTATCCATTGGGCATGGAGTCAAAACACTAAAAACTGACATGATGTAGACTGAATTTGACTCAAAACTAAGACTAAAAACTAAAATAAAACCAAACCATACACATGTCATCCAAGTTTTATAGCCTTCACCTTGGGCCCCAAACTTGATGACTGTGTACTTGAAATCTGATAAAAAATATAACGTGGTATATACAATGATGATGACATAGTTTCTGATCCATTGTCTTCAACAATGGTAGTGCTTCAAAAGCCTACCTTTTACTGCTCCTCCAGGGAAATCCTGGCCATCCATTTCTGAAAGCAAGAAGGCATTCTATCCCCTGTATGCTGAAATTATGTATGGCGCTTTCCAAAGGTTTTCAAACTTACCGTGCTTCCCTCTGTCTTCATTCCTTGCATCCCATCTCAACACTACATCATCCAGCTGAAACCTTTCTTCTTTGATCTTCCTATCATAGATATTTGTAATCTTCTCCTGCAACTGAACAACGTTTTGTGACACTTCCTCTCTTGTTCGCTGAAGGTGGATCATCTGACTGATCCTTCTCTAACTGTCATCATCTTCACTACCAGCTTCTTGTAATAATTTCATAATTGGAACTATAAGAGATGTAGGAAAAACAGCATCAGTACCATACACCAATTCAAAGGGAGACATACCTATTTATTTCTTACTGCTAACTCTGTCTGCCCACAATGCGTTGATGAGCTTGCGATGCTAATTTATTTTATTTTCCTCCATCATTTTCTTAATTATATTTATCAACGACTTGTTCGATGACTCTACCAGGCCATTGCCTTGTGGATAATACGCTGTTGAATGGCCCAGCGCGATATCGTATTTCTCACAGAAATCTACCATATTCTTAGATGAAAATGCTGCTGCGTTATCTGATACAATTTTACACAGGCATCCAAAACAAGATAAAATATTCGATTCTAGGAATTGAATAATTACCATGACTGTAGCTTGCCTAGCTGGGATGGCCTCGACCCATTTAGTGAAGTAATATGTTCCTGTCAATATCCATCAGTGCTGTGCTGAGGAAGCGGGATGGATTTCTCCTATGAAATCGAGTCCTCACTGCTGAAAGGGCATGTTCACTGAAACTGGTTTCAAAGGAAGTGGAAGAAATTTCTTCTTCCCTTGGAAAATTTGGCATTCATGAAAATTCATCACCATTTTATATAAATCAGAAAATAATGTGGGCTAATAATACGCTGCTCTCAATACCTTGTTAGCTGTAGTCTTCCAGAACAAGTGACCCCCACAATCACCTTTGTGGAAATCATGCATTACCTTCTGAGCTTCTTCTTTGACCAAACAATTGAGCAGAACACCTCCTGGATCTTTCCAATACAGAGCACTGTTTAAAATGCAATATTTTGCATATTTAAGTTTCAAAGATCTACCTTTACTCTTAGAAATTCTTGGAGGAGGTGACAGATGCTGAAGGATGTAAACAATATCTAAATACCAAGGGGACTGTAGAAAAATATCTAAAATTGGAACACGAAAACCTTCATCTTCATCCTCTAACATTTTTGTAATGAGGTTTATATCTAGTGCACGCAGATTTGATTGGGCCATCAATTTCGCCAAGCCTTGGTCTTTGATCAACTTCTTGGGCTTGATCTCCAAGTTGTACTCCAACATAGTTGCTATCCATTTACCTCTTTGACCTTCCGGATCATTTTGCATCAAGACATCCTTCACTGTTGCATTAGGTACATTTGCTATAGTATGTGAATGCAGAATATAGACCCTAAAATCCTTCAATGCCTTGATAAGAGCCAATGCCTATTTTTCAATAATATTATACCTTAAAGCAGCATCTCTAATAGTCCTACTGAAAAAGGAAATTGGTTTTTCTACCTGATCTCTCTTTTGCATTAAAACAACAGCCATAGTATGCTCCGAAGGAAATGAAAAAATGATAAAATCTTGAGTATAATCGGGACTAATCAAAACTGGGGAATTAGACAAAGAAAACTTTACTAAATTGAATGACTTGATAGCTTCTTCACTCCACTTAACAGTGCTATCCTTCTTCAATATATTGGTCATTTCTCTTAGATGTTCAGCCAGATTAGGTATAAACCGGCGTAAAAATTTCATCTTACCATTAAAGGCCTGAATCTCCTTTTTGTTTCGTGGAAGATATATGAGATGAATTTCCTCCACTCTGGATGGATCGATGCAAATACCATCTTTAGAGATGATATGCCAGAGCAGCTTGGCTTCATCCATGGAACAAATACTCTTCTTAGGATTGATAGAAATCCAAACTTTTCTGTATCGCTGAAAAACAACTCTCAAATGATGCAAATGCTCATCATCTAAACCTGAAAACACTTTCAAATCATCCAAATAAACAACAAGAAAAGCATATTTCTCATTGGCAAAAGTAATTTCCATTGCACGCTGAAAAGTAGCTCCAGTGTTCTTCAGTCCGAATGGCATCTTAGCATACTGAAAGGTTCCCCAGGGTGTTGTGAAGGCAGTTTTATCTTGGTCCTTCTCATGCACCAAGATTTGGTTGTAGCCTGAGTAGCCATCAAGTAGTGACATCCTAGATGCTCCAACTACTCTCTGAAAAATATGGTCCATTTTCGGAAGTGGATAATTATCCTTTAAGGATGCCTTATTCAAATTCCGAAAATATATGCACAATCTTATCTCTCCAGTATTCTTACGCACCAAGACCAAATTTTAAATTCAGTCATAAAATCTAATGGGAACTATGATATCTACTTTGTACAACCTGTTTACCTCTTTTTCGATGCATGGCAACAGCTTTGGATTGATTCTTCTCAGCTTTTGTTTGAATGGATTTTGATCCGGCTTGATAGGAATAGTATGCTGGATTATGTTCTTATCATACTCTTTCAAATCTGAATAATCCCATGCAAAGACATCTGAAAATTCATAAAGCAATTTAACATACTTCTTCTTTACCTCAGGGGACAATGCTTTTGACAACTTCGCAAACTTGGGCTTGTCAGGTGTTCCAAGATTCACATCTTCCACTCCTTTCTTCGTGGGCGCCAAGCTTGGATTTTTTGCAACATCATCCTGATCGAAAAGCTCCTCTAGAGGTATGAGATCTCTAGGAATTACATTATCCTTTAGCTGCAATATGTCCATCTGGTTTGCTTCCAACTCCTGATCATCAACCTCAAACTCACCTTCTATTGGAGTGTCTTTGAATTTTCCATCACCCTGCAAAAATGCATTAATCTCATTATCATCCCAAAATAATTGCCAATACCTTAAATTGTCTGGAACAACAGGCCTATGTTTGACATAGATATCAAAATTATTGTTGGAGTTCATTGAAATCTTCAAGTTTCTGGCAGTAGTGGCAAGAGAATCAACAATGAGATTCTGCATCCTGGGTACAGCTGTCGAAGTGTACTCATGGAATGTCTTCAAGATATCCAGGACTGCATTCTCGTATGCCCTCAATCTCAGATTCTTTGCTTGGTATTCTACTTTCACCTGTTTTATTATCATCTTGGAGTCGCCATACACATAAATCCTCTTTGCATTTAGCTTCTTCAAAATTTTGAGACTTGCAATCAAAGCCTCATACTCCGCTTCATTGTTAGAACAATCAAAAGCCAACTTATAAGCACATACCCTAACATTGTTGGGAACCTTTTCAGGCTGGAAAACAGGGCTCCTAATCCATATTCCAATACCAGCTCCATCCTTACCAACAGATCCATCAAAATCCATGCTCCACAGGCCTTCTTCTTCTTCTTGTAGATGCTGGAATTTTGTTTCTTTCTCTTCTTTACCTTGGCTGATTTATGGTTGTTCACTGTCTTTTTGTTGCTGGCAGGTAGGAGGCTCAGAAGTGCTTGATGCTTTGTATTTTCCTATTTGAGGACTTCCCTGAAATTCTCTGAAATCTCAGGTATTTCATCTACTTGTACCAACTGAACATTCTTATCATTTAAACCACCATCAGAATACAAGACAAAGGACTCTAAATCTGTGCGGACAACATTAATGGGATGGTTTACTGGCTTCTCTTTGCTAGTAATCATATATTTCCTTTTCTTTTCCATATATAGCGTCCTCAAGTGGCCAAATACAGGGATAGTGACATAAGAGAAGTCAAGTTGCATAGTTCCCTTGAGTTTTGCACCCCAATACCTAGATAGAAGCATTCCAAACCTTGGTGGGACATCAGCAACAACTACATCCATCAAGACATTTTTCGCTGGGATTTGGTCTAAAGATACTACAAAATCTTTAATAATACCAATGCAATGGACCCTACTTGAGTCAAATGAATACAAAACATGGTATTTTTTAGTAATATCAAGGCCTAATTTCTCCATGACGACTTTGGGCATAAAATTATGTGAGGCTCCGGAGTCCAACATAGCATTATGCAAGAAGAACTCATGCAACCTAAGACTCAAGTAAAAGGGAGGGACTTCATTTTCTTCATATTCTTCTATGGCTGGACCAAATATGAGTTCAGGGTAATCATCTTCTGCATTGACCATATCAGAAACAGAGTCTATTTGCAAGATTCTAGACACCTGACCCTTATATGCATTATTCTTCACCAACTCTGTGAGGGGCATAGACACTTTCAGCTTGGAAATTTCATTTTCTAAATTAAAATAAGGAGCTTTTTCTACCTCTTTAATGGGAGGGTTTTTCTTCTCTATTTTCTCCTTTACTGTGCTCTGCTGGTTCTTTTCAACTACAACATTATTAGTTGTAGGTGCTTTTCTGGAGGAAGGATCGGCTGGCTCTTTTCCTTTCTTCTGCGAATCGTTCTTTATTTGAAGCTCTTTTCTCTTTTGAATGGGACTGATCGGAACATCTTTGTTCCTCAAAGAATATTTTTGTTGGGCCGATAGAGCGTCCATGTACCCTCCTTGGTAGTCCTTAGACTCTTCTTTTAATACAGCATCATTGGCCAAGATGAAATCTTTGTCTTTTTGAGTGTCTAGAGTCGCCATGTATTCTTCTTCTTCTGTAAGGAAGATAGGGGCACCATCAGTAGTGAAAAAGTGATTGGCCTCAATCACAGGATCATCATCATCTGAGTCTATCCCTTGCACGTATTTCTACTGCAATGGAGTTTTAATCTGTTGTTGTGGTGGCGCTTGGTCCTGTGTTCTTTGTTCTCTCTGCTTGATTATGAATTGGGGCCGCTTCCCTCTGAAATTCGGATTTCTTTTTTGAGGTTCAGGTCTGTCTGAAATGGTCAATCGATCAACCATTTTTTCCACTATTTGAATTAGAGTTTCCATTTTGTTGTCTGAAGGAGAGGCCTCCTTTTTCACTGTGACTCTTTTCTTAGCTTTGGCTCATGCTCTTTTGGCCAGTAAATTCGCTTCTACACTTACTACTATCTTCTTCATGTCCTCAAGCGAGGAAGGATCTCTTTCCTACAGCTGATATGCCATATTGGCATCAAAACCATCTGGAAACTTAAGCAACGCTAATCCCACGGGAGGCTTCAGGTTAGCAAGAATAGCATTATATACAACATTAAATCTTAAAAAATATTCTTGCACAGTTTCACCCATATTTCTCTTAATATTTTCATACTCAGACATAATTTGGAGTGGGTTATTTTTTACCTCCCACTGGTCCAAGAAATGTGTGTGCAACTCCTGCAAAGTGTTAATTGAGCCTGCTGGTAAGGCTTTGAACCACTTTCTAACTTCACCTCTGAAACTTTGAACAAACAGCCTAGTAGTTACATTCTCTGCTTCTACCTCATGTAGATCAAAGATGGAAATTTTTCTTTGATAGTCAGCAAGCATGTCATTGAGAACCTGAGGTAAGACCAGAGGTGCATACCGAGCAGACATGACTCTAGGTGGATTTACAACAATATTTATATTACTGGGATTTAAGGGAGGTGTTGATGGAGGAGATGATAACTGAGGATTTACAGGTGGGAATGCTGATGAATTAGGAGGAGGGAATGTTGTTCTTAATGATTCTGAAGGCTTAGGAATATTATTTATAGTGATGGATTGAGGAGAATTCAAAATGTAATCATCAATGGAGGAATTTTCTCTTTGAACTTCAATATCTACAAGGAACTCAAGATCTAAAATTGTATCATCAATGTCAGTTTCAGCCTTATTTCTAAATAAAGAAAGCTCAAAACTCTCATCAAAGGAAAGATATTCTACAAAAAACCACTCACTGGGCCAAGTATAGGATCTAAATATAGGTCTGGGACTTAGTGATCCTTCTTTTCTTCTGACAATTCTTGGGATAAGATTTGGATTTTCAAACACAGGGGGAGGATTTGGATCTAGATTAGCCCTTGTATATCTTCTTGAAGCCAGTGTGTGTAAATTATACTATACAAATTTTTTTTTCAGCCTAACAGACTTTGAAAATCATTTACAAGGAAACATTTACTGGGGTGATCTGACTTTATACTCTAATAACATAAATATATGACTGGAATAAGTGGTTGTAGTTATGTTCTTTTCCAACAACACTTTAACAATTTTCGTCTTCTCAAACAAATTTTTAAATATTAAAGCGACATAGGGGAACATGTTAGACACTTAAACGAGCCTTACTCCAGTTGTAATGAAAAAATATATCAATGGCGCGATCCTTTTAAACCTTTTGAACTTATATCATAGCACACACTTATGCTACCAGTGCGACATATATTTGATTCAACAGGGACCCACGCATCTATATTTAACCTTTTATAAATAAAATAAACATATAACAACATAAAACTTCTGGGTATTACCTTGATTTATAGCCCGTGCTTCTAGGCACTTGATTGCCATCGGATCAAAGGCGCTTCAGTTTGAACGGTTCTCGTGGATATCGCGTTTTTTCCATGACAGAAGTATAACAGCTGGGAGCCACACGAAATGGGTGGTTTTTGGGTGATGACGTGCCCAAATCTCACTGGATCGCATTTTTATTGAGTAGTTTTTCTCCGGGCCAAAAACGGCGCGAAATGGGTGGTTTTGGTTTCCAAAACCTGCTAGTGGTAAATCAAACCGAGCTTTGACTTCAGGCTTTGATCGTGGTTAAGCGCTTTAACTCCTTGCGTTAATTAGGGCTAGGTCCCACTAATATTATTTCTCTGCCAGCAATAAAACTAAGCTTTTTACTTCAAACACAGAGATTTGTAAAGAACCGTCGCGTTTTGTATAATCAAGGTTCAACCTTAGCCAAAGGTTTTAATACTGGTTATTCACACAGGGCCTGATTATGACCTGCTTTGAAAAAATAATATAACACAGTCAATGAGAACCAAGAATATAAGCTCGCAGACAGTCAGATCGGCTTCCCCAGTATGGTCCCCAGAGATGTTAGCACCTGATATGATCCCCAGGTTGAAAAGGGCAAAACAGGGTAACAACTAAACCACGCTCATCCTTGTAGCTAGCCCTACAAGGACAAGAGAGGGCTCTCTTCGTAAAAAGGATATTCAATAAAGTGAAATAATGAATCTGATATTAAGCTAGATAAAATGATGGAAATTTTTTTTAATAAAATGAATGAATTTTTCAGGGATGTGTGGGATAAAAGGGACAGTATGAAACTGGGAATTAAATCAGGACACATGGTATTTCATGGGGCAAGGTAGGCGGGAAATTTTAGCAATTAAAGTTTAATAAGAATGGGATGGAAAGACTGGTGGTGAGATGAAAAGGGCACAATAAATGGATCATTTTCAAACAGAAGAAAAACACAGAGTATGAATGATTTCCCAAGGCAGAGCATATAAAATGGATTCTACCTTTCTATCTTGAAAGCATTCAAAAGGAAATATTTATGGATGAGAGGTGAAACATAACAATTTACATATGAAACAAAGGAGAGAAACAAATGCTAAATCTCATACCACATGGATCCCACAAATCAGAGCTGCATCTCTTATTAATTCCCTGTCAAACTGTACAATGGAGTGCAGAGCGTTCTTCCACACTATTCCCCTACTATTGATTTATAGACTCTTTTACAAATGATTTAAAATTACATTAAATACACCATATTTGTGGGAACATAGACCCACAAAAAGAGGAGCTATTTTAATATTTGAAGAACTAAAAACTAATCATAGAAAATAAATCCAACAATCTGCCGTAAAGAAGGAACAACATTACTTTTGATTACTAGGCAGATTTCATAGTTTCGCTGTTGAATAATAAAATAGGCAATCAGATCCTATTTTCTCTGCTGCTGTAGACATTTTTTTTTTTAATTTAAGCTCTTGGCCAGCTGACTGTTTCCTTTTCTTTCCATTATTTGTTTGAATAAAACTGACTTTAATAAAAAAATTGAAATAATTCAAAATGAATTTATGCATTTGTGAAGGGAAAATTTAATTTTTGAATGGGAAAAAGGGAAGGGAAGGAGGCGGGGTCCAAATTATAATCGCAATCGGAATGGACGGAGCAGAGGGATGCAGTGATACATATGAAATCACCGATGTGATGGGGGCACAATGACTGTGGGCCATCAGATGAGATTGGGAGATCGACGGCTGAGGGATAATCGGGAGTGGGCCATCGATGGGAGTCAATCGTAGGGGGGCGATCGAAGGAGCTAATTGCGATGGAGCGATTACATACGGGCCGTCCGATCGTCGATTGGATCGACAGTCCGGATATACATCGGAAGGATTCCATTGGGGGGATTTGAAATAATTGCATCAGAGTTTTGGGTAAGGGTAAATCGGGGTGCACATTTAACATTTTCAATGCAATCGGGGAAATGAAAGGATCGGTGGAAGAATTTACAATACAAAACTTTAAACTTTATATGATATAAAGTTTAAAAGGGTCATGATGGGGAAGTGGTTAATCGCATATGTAATTTAAACAATTTTATAATGTGATTTTTTAATTGAAGGGAGGAAAAAGGGATTTTATAAGGAAATATAAAACTTTAAACATAAATTTTAAGGGAAAAATGGGAAATAGGGGAAGTTTGAGGATATAGGGGACTTTTACTTCACTTAAGCATAAATTTCAATCCAGGAGTTAGTTTTGAGAGTGTAGTATACCGTTGGAAAGCTCTTTCTAGGATATTTCTGTTGGATCTACTTAGAACATGATTTGACGCTGAACATACTGTGGAAAAATTCTTTGAAGGCAGGATGATGACTTTGTGGAGATGGCAGCTTCTAAATTGTGACTTATTACATACGATGACATAAAATTACATAATGAATGATAATAAAGGAAAAGAATCATGTTTTCACCTCAAAACATGGTGTTGAGGTGAAAATTACATCAAAATGAATAAAATATATCTTTGATCCTCCAGGTGCTATGAATTTGAGCTTATTGACTTCCTCATGACCTTGTTGATATTTATTGGCATTTGACTCATTAATTTGACCATGGTGAGACCCTAGAAACTAATGAGACCCATCCTATGACCTACTGACATGATTTGAGAATGAAAGTGACTAATGAATAAATACCATAGAAAGGAGAATCAGCAAGTACCTCATGAGGGAAAACTGAAAAAATTACTACCATCAATGAATCCATGACCTAGCGAAATGGTGAAATTTATTCGGTATGAGACTCCTAATATGCAAATAAAAAAGATCAGTTTTGATCACTGATGGAAGTATGACTAGACTAGAACTAACACCATATATCACAAATTGCAAATCGTAGTGTTTGGTTTCTTCCTTTAGCACTTAGTGCTCCCATCTGCCGATTGCGATATAACGATATCACATATCGCACTTTACACCTTTTACCTTTTTTAAGACTTACCGCTTCCAAACGCATATTTTGATATTGCGATCGTGCTCCACCATCGGTCCCACCACCACAACATCCACCACATCACACATCACACTTCACATTTTTTCCCCTTTTCTTTTAAGACTTATCGCTCTTATCTGCCGATTGCAATATTGTGATCGCGCTCTGCCACCGATCCCACCGCCACGTCACTCGTCGCAAATCGCATTTTGCAACCTTTTCCCCTTTCTTTTAAAACCTTCCACACTTGTTTCCAATTGTTATTCTGATATCGCATACCACAGATCACAAAATTTTCCTTTTATAATTTCGCATTTCACAGTTCTTTCCTATCGCATTTTTCACATCGCAGCTTTTATCCTATTGCACATCGCAACTTTTTCTCCATCGCATCTCCACCATCGCACTTTTCAAATTATTCTGTTCTAAAGCATTTTTGTGCTATAATAAAGTTTCAATCAGGTTTTAACCCCTGCTTTCCACTTCTAAGCCTTGTTTCATGTGTTAAGCCCTCCATTAGCCTCTTTAGCCCTTTTTTCCTCCAAGCTACAAATCAACACTTTTTCAATCAGAATTAAGTCATGGATAGCTTAGTTGCATGGATAGAAGCATGGTAGATAGAGAATAAGATAAGTAGGGTGTGTTTAGCATATTGTCCTAGCTATGTGCAACTTATTTTAGTTCCTTTTCAGTTATTTTCTTCTTGCAGATTAAATTAGTTTCCTTTCTGTCATTTCCTTTCAGCAATTTAGTTTAGTTTACTTCCTGTCATTTATTTTCAGAAATTAATTTAGTTTCTTTCTATATTTTCCTTTCTTCACATTAAATTAGTTTCATTTACATCATTTCCTTTCTACAAATTAAGTTAGTTTCATTTCTGTCATTTCCTTCTAGCAATTTACTTTTCATTTTTTTATCATAGTTTAAGAAATAACACCCCTTCATAAAGTAGAAGAGGATGACATGAACATAATGCATATGTTGTGTATATAGCATTGTCATCTCCAAGTTTGTATGAACCCCAGGTTGATAAAGTAAAGTATGACATCCCCTAGGATTTGCAGCACTCTTGGTGCAATACCTGGGCTAACCACTTTTTGGCTTCATTGTCGAGGAGGTGTCTAGTAAATATTTTGATTTTGTTTTAGCATTCTTTTCTGCTTTCCTTTATTTTCATGTAATTTCAGAAATATTGAAAAAATACAAAAAATATCTAACTTTCGTGCCTCATAGGAGTAGGAATAATCAAAGACAAATCTTACCTAAAACCCCCACATCACCTCCTAGACACCCTTCACTCTTCTTCAGTGGAAGTGAGATTGAACCCCCTATAGGAGAGCCTTCTGAATACTTTGAGGATCCTATTGGGGAAGAAGAGGAAGACCTTGTTTCAACTGAGGGACCTGCTTCACCTATCTTAACCATGGCTGGGATCCAAAGAGCCTTTCCCATAAAAAAGGCATATGGGGAAACTAAGATAAAAAACATTATCCCCTCATCTCTCCCACACTTTCATGGACTTACCTCTGAGGACCCTGACACATTTTTGTTTGAATTTGATGTTTTTTGTAAGACTTATGACTACACCTATGATGATCATAAGTTGAATCTATTCCTATCCACCCTTAAGGATGCAACCTTGCATTGGTTCATGGGTATGCCTTGTTGAGATTGCAACAAGATGATGAGCTTAGTGGAAAGGAGTCGCCTTCACTAAGTGGGCCCACAGGGTATTTTTGGCGCAAAGTCTATTTTTAGACTATGTCTATTTTAGACATATCGATCATGTTCTATGAGTTGTAGGATGCTATTTGTGGATGGTTGGTCAAGTCGGAAAAAACAGATGGACTTCTATTTTTAGACAGACTGGGCGGAATCTATTTTTAGATTACTAGTCTAAAAATAGATATGTTGAATATTATTAGCTCTTAATAATATTTGGACTCTAAACATTATCTTATCCTCTTGGAGCACTTCAGTTAAGTGAACTGAAGTGGCACATGCAGCTGAAAAAAGGAATTACGTTATTCCTAGGGTTTAGTGGAGCTATTGCATGTTGAATTCAGTTAGAACTCATGTGACAGAGTTTGGTGGAGTTGATTGAGGAAGTTAATGGAGTTGTGTTCAGTTTAACTAATCTAAACATAGTTGAGCTAGTTGTATCTAGTCAAGCGATTGATACACTAGTGAGAGTGGTGTGAATTAATTATTAATTAATTCACTAATTATTAACTCATAAATCAACTAAAGAATACATCAGTTAACTGCAGTGCATGAACAGTTTCAGTGGAGACCAGTGGAGAGGTAGGTGAAAGAGAAGTGTGACTATCAGTTGTGACTATACTGGTGCATGAGATTTTCACACACATTGATGGAGAAGCCAATGAGGATTGCATAGTACATACTGGTGGGATTTGAACCTTTATCTCATGATTATCCATATTGGATTGCGCAGTAGAGGCTGGCTAACAGGTGGAGCAGATTGGAGCATGTGCTTTGTATGATCCGAGCTTGTGTAGTGTGTAACAATTGGAGATAGTGCTGAGAGCTTGTGAGGAGTTTGTACTACGATTGTTACATGATCTCTATCATTATAATATACAGATAGTTGGGGGTTTTAAGCTTTAAGCTTTCCCATAAATACTGTGTTTATATGTGTGATTGTTTATGGTTTTAATGTGTGCATGCGATTGTTTATATTTCTTCAAATTGATGATCAATAGTAGAAGAGGTTATGTATTATGCATGAAGCTCAAATAGTGTGTGATCAGGATAATCTCGGAGAATAATTTAACAGTTATTCAAATTTCTACATGGTATCAGAGTGATATTGATCATTTGGAGCAACTGCAAAACATTGAAGCGGTTGAGTTTTGTGCTGGTGGAATTCGAATTTGCAGCAGTGTTTTCTTGGGGTCGAAGTTGAGACGTCTTTCAACAGATTGCGATTGTAGTATGCCCTTGATGGAAGCTCGAATTATATTTCATGGAAGGATAGGATGGAGGCTGTGTTAGATGAAAATGGGTTGAAGGAGTTCATAGATGCTGAAGTCCCAAAGCCTACTTCTAGCGATGCTGCCATAATTGAGGCTTGGCAAAAGAAGACAAAAAAGTGTCGAAGGATTGTTTGGAGGAATGAAGGATCACATAGTGTCTAGCCTACATGGTAAGGCTTCTCCATTCTTGATGTGGAAAGCCTTGACAGATTTATTCCAAAGCAAGAGCGACCAGAGGAAGTTGGCGCTCAAGGATAGACTCATAAACATAAATATGGAGAAAGGCGACAGTATGCCCAAGTACCTCACGAAGTTCATCCAATTCAGGGATGAGCTGGGAAGTGTGGGGGTGACTGTAGATGATGAGGAATTGGTGAGCTTGGCTCTCCTTAGGCTTCCGAAGAGTTGGAAATCCTATCAGGACTCTGTCAATGGTCGGGAGAAATTTCCAGGATGGGAGCAACTTTGGTCGGATCTTGTGCAAGAGGAGATAAGGCGGAGTACTGGGGACAGATCTTCATCAAAGAACTATGATGAAGAGAATTTCACTTTGGATGCCAAAGAAAAGAAGGGGAAGATCAAGAAAGCTTCTCATTCCAGTGCGAAAGGCAAGAAGCAGGACATGTCCAAGGTGAAGTGCTTTCACTGTCACCAACACGGACATTATGCCACAAATTGTCCGCAGAAGAAGAAAAATAAGCAGGCTGCTAGATCTGTAGCTGGAGAGGCCTTTGCCTCGCAGTTTGAGCTAGATTTTTCGCTGATCGCATGCTTGGTTTCAAGTGTGATGGGTTCAGTGTGGTTTCTGGATAGTGGTGCGTCTTTTCACATGACAGGAGATTGAGATTTGTTTACTGATCTGGATGAGAAAGATATTGGAGTGCACAACGAGATGGGCGATGATGGTAGATACAGTGCGACCGGTATCGGTACCATTTCCTTTGAGAGGGAGTCTGGTAAACCCTTCATATTGAAGGAAGTGATGCATGTTCCAGGATTGAAGAAGAATCTTATCTTTGTGGCAATGTTAGAAGACAAGGGATATGATGTTGTCTTTAGCGAGGGAAAGGCTTTCCTGTGTAGTAAGGCAACTGGTGAGACCCAGAGGATAGGGGTTCGAGTTAAGAACCTTTATCAATTGCAGGTAGATGGATGCGCAGCAATGGCAGGCAAGGAAGAAGGAGTGGTGAGCCGGGATGATGGCGAGTTGTGGCACTAGAGATTGGGCCACCTTCACCATGGAGCTTTGAAGATACTGCAGCAGATTTCTACTGGGCTTCCTAAAGGTACTCTTGCGTAGTCATATCAGTGCAAGGGGTGTACCTTAGGAAAATTTGTGAAAGCCAACTTTCACGAGAAGGATAGTCACACCATGACAATCCTTGAGAGAATTCACACAGACGTGTGTGGACCTTTCTCAGCAGCTTCGACAACAAAGAACAGGTATTATGTGATATTTGTTGATGATTTTTCTCATAAGTGCTAGATCCTCTTCATGTAGAAGAAGAGCGAGACATACTCAAAGTTCTGTGAGTTCAAGGCACTGGTTGAGAAAGAATCGGGGAAGCAAGTGAAGGCTCTTAGGAGCGACAATGGTGATGAATTCATCTCTAGCGAATTCAAGGACTTTTGCAGTGCAGAAGGAATTCGAAGAGAGCTCATAGCACCTCATAACCCACAGCAGAACAAGGTTGCTGAGTGGAAGAACAGAACGATCGTGGGTGCTGCACGGGCGATGTTGCATGATCAAGGCCTACCCATACACTTGTGGGCTGAGGCATGCAATACTGTAGTATATGTGCAAAACCATTGTCCTCACAAGATACTTGGCATGAGTACACCCGAGGAGGCGTTTTATGGTAAGAAGCCTAATATTTCCATTTGAGGATTTTTGGTTCACCTATTTACATTCAAGTGACGAAGGATGCTAGAAAGAAGCTGGAGCCGACTACAGAGGTTGGGATATTTGTGGGGTACACTGATACACCCCAAAACTATCATGTGTATTTTCCAGACAGTCGCAAGATTATTGTGCGACGGGATATCAAATTTCAGGAGGAGAAAGCCATGAAGTGTTCGCTTGAGAGGGAGCCACACTTGCATGCAGATGAGGAGCTATTAGTTCCTAAGGATGAGTCTCAGTATGTGGATCAGCCACAAGAGGGGGTTCAGGAGGTGGAAGAAACCACCCAGGCAGCGCCAACCATCAGAGGGCGCATGCGCACTACAGAAGCTGAGCGACCGGCTCGGGATGCAGAGAAGGTTGTAGGTATAAATTTGCCAAAGATAACATAGATAGAGACAAATACAGTCACCGGACCGGTACACTGGATACATGGCTCTTGTAAGCAAATGTGTCGTGACAAATCCATCCTCTTTCGAGGAAGATGTGGAGGACCCCGCATGGGTAGATTCCATGGTGGAAGAGTATGATTCGATTTTCAGAAACAGTGCATGGGAGATTGTCCCGCGACCGGAGGGGAAATCAGTGGTGGGTTCGCGATGGATCTACAAAGTGAAGCAGGCAGCTGACGAGAGTGTGGAGAAGTACAAGGCAAGATTTGTTGCCCGAGGCTTTTCACATATTGAGGGGATCGATTATGAGGAGACCTTTGCACCTATCGCAAGGTATTCTTCCATACGTACGATTCTTGCTCTCTCAGCGTAGATGGGGTGGCACATTCATCAGATGGATGTGAAGACTGCATTCCTCAACGAAGTCATTGAGGAGGAGGTGTACATAGAGCAGCCCGAAGGTTTTGATATCTTCAGCAGCGAGTCACATGTGTGTAGGCTCAAGAGAGCGCTGTATGGGTTGAAACAAGCACCTCGTGCTTGGTACACACGGATAGACAGTTATTTCACTGGACTTGGATTCTCCAAGAGTGAGGCAGATCCTAACCTATACCAGATTGTGGTGGAGGGTAAGTTTTTGATCATTGTACTTTATGTAGATGATTTGATTTTGACAGGTGATGAACTATTGATACACTCATGCAAGTCTGATTCAAAGTACTCGAGATGAAGGACTTGGGCCTCCTTCATTATTTCCTCGGGATTTAAAATTTGTGCTCGTTAGCAGACCGTTTTGTTTCTCGTGTAAGTATGTTCCTGAGATACCGAGAAGTTCAACATGGCTACAAGCCTATTGATACTCCTTCCCCGGTGGTTGGAGGAAGGAGGATGCTACTTCAAACAGGTAGTGATGCCATCATGACGACAGCCAGGTCGCTATATCCGGGGTCAATACACGACCCAATATATACTATGCAGTTAACCAGCTTTTACAAGCTATGGTTAAGCCTACCAAGCTCTTTTGGAAGGCGGGGAAGCATGTATTGAGATATCTCAGAGGCACATCGGGATATGGATTGTGGTACAGACATTCGGATGAGGTGAAGTTGTGTGGCTTCACGGAAGCAGATTGGGTAGGGAGCCCAACAGACAGAAAGAGCACATCTGGAGGGATTTTCAGTATCGGGTTGACAACATTTTCTTGGTACGGAAGGAAGTAGAGATCCGTGGCACTTAGTTCAGCAGAGGCCGAGTATATGGTAGCAAGTTTGGCTGCATGCAAGGCTATATGGATGAGGAAGATCCTAGTCAGGTTGTTCGGTTCACACTTAGAGCCTACTGTGATTTATTGTGATAATCAGAGTTGCATCAAACTCTTGGTTAATCCAGTATTTCATGATAGATCTAAACACATTGACATCTGGTAACATCATATCAGAGATTGTGTGCAGTGGAAGATCATGTTACTTTCATACATTCCTATGGAGGATCAGGATGCTGATATCTTGACGAAGGCACTCACCAGGAGCAAATTCGAATACCACAGGGGAAGGATAGGGGTTGCAGATAATCCATATCTTGTTGAGAGGGAGTGTTGAGATTGCAACAAGATGATGAGCTTAGTGGAAAGGAGTCGCATTCACTAAGTGGGCCCACAGGGTATTTTTGGCGCAAAGTCTATTTTTAGACTATGTCTATTTTTAGACATATGGATCATGTTCTATGAGTTGCAAGATGCTATTTGTGAATGGTTGGTCAAGTCAGAAAAAATAGATGGACTTCTATTTTTAGACATACTGGGCGGAATCTATTTTTAGATTGCCAGTCTAAAAATAGATATGTTGAATATTATTAGCTCTTAATAATATTTGGACTCTAAACATTATCTTATCCTCTTGGAGCACTTCAGTTGAGTGCACAGAAGTGGCACATGTAGCTGACAGAGGTAATTACGCTATTCCTAGGGTTTAGTGGAGCTATTGCATGTTGACTTCAGTTAGAAATCATGTGACAGAGTTTGGTGGAGTTGGTTGAGGAAGTTAATGGAGTTGTGTTCAGTTTAACTAATCTAAACATAGTTGAGCTAGTTGTATCTAGTCTAACTGATTGATACACTAGTGAGAGTGGTGTGAATTAATGATTAATTAATTCACTAATTAATAACTCATTAATCAAATAAATAATACATCAATTAACTTCAGTGCATGGACAGTTTCAGTGGAGACCAGTGAAGAGGTAGGTGAAAGAGCCAGTGTGACTATTAGTTGTGACTATACTAGTGCATGAGATTTGCACACACATTGATGGAGATGCCAATGAGGATTGCGCAGTACATACCAGAGGTATTTTAACTTAGGATGTGCAATTATTCATCTTGGATTGCGCAGTAGAGGCAGGCTAACAGGTGGAGCAGATTGGAGCATGTGTTTTGTATGATCTGAGCTTGTGTAGTGTGTAACAATTGGATATTGCACTGAGAGCTTGTGAGGAGTTTGTACAATTATTGTTACATGATCTCTATCATTATAATATACAGATAGTTGGGGGTTTTCAGCTTTAAGCTTTCCCATAAATACTGTGTTTATATGTGTGATTGTTTATGGTTTTAATGTGCGCATGCGATTGTTTAATTTCTGCAAATTGATGATCAATAGTAGAAGAGGTTATGTATTATGCATGAAGCTCAAATAGTGTGTGATCAGGATAATATTGGAGAATAATTTAATAGTTATTCAAATTTCTACATGCCTGGCGATAACATCATTACCTGGGCATATATGGAAGAGACCTTCAGCAGCAAATACAAAGACTATTGTAGGTCCAAGGAAACTAAGGATGATATATTTAGGATGACTCTAGGGCCAGCTGAATCCTTAGAGGACTATGAAGAGAGGCTTCAATTGAACTATAAGAGATCCAACTGTACTCTTGATCCTGACTCACTTAAACTTGTACTTCTTCGAGGGAACGAAGAAGAGATGATTAAAACATTGAATATGCTATTGGGAGGAGATATCTACCAACAACCCTATGAAGCAATCAAAATTGTCTTCCGGAACCATTCTAGGGCGTTTATGAAGAAGGGTATAGCTAGCCAAAGTACATCTAATACCCCTCCCTCTTCCAACTTCAGAAAACATGAGATTGGAAACATTTTATAGGACTTCAAGAGTGACATGTTGCACACCCTTTCTTTGCAAATGGACACAATGCAGGCCAAAAGAAAGAAAGAGGAGGAAGAGAGAGCCCTGGCCATATTTTTTCCTAGACGTACCCAGAAGCACCCAAGAAATTAATGTCCACTAAATATCATTGAGGTTTTCTTAGTCTGTGAGCAGAATCATGCCACAGAAAAGTGTCCCTCGTTACCTGGAATTAAAGTTGTATATCAAGGTAGAGAAGCAATGCTAGAGCAACTCTGTTTCATCAACTAGAGAAGGCCTCAAGGCCCTCGGCCATATCAACAAGGTATTAAAGGTGCACCTTACTCTTACTATCACAACAATCATAGTGCACCCATGAAACCTTTGTACACCCCTACTCCTCCATCCTAGTCTACACCTCCTACTTGGCCTTACAACCCTTCATATCATCCTCATCTAGTAAACCAACCATTTTAGCAATATGTTCCACAGAAACCTCAGTGGAACAATCCATCCCAAGGGTGGAGGCCTCAAAAAAATCAACCACCTGCTCTAATGCCTCCACCCCAACCTCAACCATAGCTTATTCATGTTGCTCCACCTAGGCTACCTATACCTGCACAACCTAATCTGAACTCAAAAAAAAAAACAGGCACAGTAGGCTCCCAGTGGAGAAACATCCTATCTATCTTATGTTGTGGAAATACATGAGGTTAATCTCAGGTCGAGAAGGGTACTCCCAAACAACCATCCTCCATATCCACATGTAGAGGTTGAGGAGGAAAAGGAATAAGGTAACATTCAGATCCAACAACCTCCTTTTCCTGAGCGCTTGATCTGGGCCTAGTCAGCACACCCCAGAGGAGACTGAACTCCTAGGAGAATTGGAAAATTTGTGTGTAAAGATACCACTTCTCCAGGCCATTAAGGATGTCCCTATATATAATAGGCTCATCAAATAAAAGTTCTTCAAGAAACCTAGGAGAAGGAAGAGAGATACCCCCACCATAAATGTGGTAGGACAATTTTCTGACCTAATGTTGGGGAGGGTGATATTTCCAAAGTACCTAGAGCCTAGTAGTCCACTTGTTGATGTGCATATATAGTAATATCCCAAAAGGGAAAATGAAGTAATACTGAAACACAATATAAGAACTGCAACTAAGTAAACAATAAATCTAAAGACAAAATCAGAATATACAGATAATCTTAGCCTTTTTATTATATGGAGAGGATTCAATTACACAATGTATAAAAGATGAGTGGATCTAGCCAAAGAGATGGCCTAGAATCACCCTGCAAACATGCTACAACTAGCACTGTGTAACTAGTGAGATTATAGGAAGAAATACTACGTTGTACCTTTTGTTGCTGATGTACATGAAGCTTCTGCAAAAGGAAATTCAGATCTATGGAGCTCAGGAGCTCTGATGATGCCACGATTCAAGATCTGGCAAATGTGATGGGAACCCACGATAACCCAGAAAGGATTTTCCAGATCTATAACTTTGGAAAATCAACCTCCTAGGGTCTGATCCCTTGACTGCTGGGTTATGTAGATATGAAGCTATATATGATCCAAATATGGCCGTAATATGTTCTACAAACATATTTGAGCTTTGAGGGTTGATCCCTCTTTCAGATCTATAAGCTAAGAGCTTGAGATCTTGCCTCCTCCTCTACCTCCTTCAAGATGCAGCAACTGAATATGCAGCTGCTATAGAAACTGCGTTGTACAAGAGGGAGAGGCTCTATGCCTACTGAAATGTGCTGCAATAAGCTCCAGGATGATGCAAATGGTGATGGAAAGGTGAGGGGATGGTCCCTCACAGGATTACTAGATGAAATACTAGTAACTTCCTTCCTCCTTTCGATCTGCAATGATGGAATGCACAATCCTTGATGGGAATTCTGCTAATAGGAGGTCAATAATGTTTGGCCTGATGCCAGATCTAAAATGAAGCCTTGGGAATGATGATCTTCAAGCCCAAGGTGATAGGAATAATCCTACACCAGTGCTCTAGCTGAAGTAATGAAGACAACATCCACCTCCAAGTGATCTTCAAAAATTGCGTAATTCCTGAAGGTAGATGTTCTGCGGAGAATGGAAATGATATGTGGCACCAATTCCTGATGAAGAATGAAGTACAACCCTATTCCAAGAGTTACTCAATGAAAGAGGTGGGATTCCCAAATAGGAACACCCAGTGCTAAACAACACTTGTAATATTAGCTAAACATCCAAAGAAAGCACGGAATGTCAACTGACAATTCTAGATCTAAACAAACCCTTACATGAATAATCAAAAGCATCCCTCCAATGTTGCCTTCATCTCCTTTATATATTTTATGAGCCTTCCCATGCCTTGGCCCACCTATAAACTGTGTTGTGCATGTGGACACAATCCTCCATGTTTGACTACATTGTCTCTCCAAGTCATCTGTCATGTCTACACACAATGTACACCCTCTCCATCATGTGTGCATTAATTGCACTAATTCCTCCATCACTTCATCATAAATGCTCTATGACCTTACATTAGATGCCTTCCATGATCTCAGTTGACTGCTTCAACCTCCAAGATCTATCTCATTAATGAGACATGATCTCCACTCCATTCACATTAGTAGTTTCTCCACTACCCCATTATGTAGATCTAGGCTTAATCAATCCAAATTCACACATAAAAATTGGATATTTATTCATCTTGAGGATTATGGGTCCCTCCACCCTTTTATTTACTTAATTCATTAAGAAAAAAAAGAACTCTAATATTCCAAATATCATGTGAAAATTTGGGAGTATTACTGTCCTCCTCGGCAAAATGTTGTTTTTCCTCAAGCAAATATAAAATTAGATGCAAAACCATCCATTCCCCTCCAAATGGCATCCACATAACGAAGGCATCCTCCATTTTCTGCAATGTGTCATGCATGTTTGGTTCCAAAGTTGTCTCTCAAGAATGCATAAAATGACCTCCAACTATATAGTTAGATGCCTTTCGTCCACCATGAAGTACCAAGTGACAACCATATGATGTCCAACATCATCAGCAATACATGAGATACATAAAATAAAGTGGTTCTTTCCACAAAGGGAAAGCTCCATCTCACAATACATCTCTTCATCCCATGCTTTACGAAGTAGATTGAGCATTGACATGCCCTCATCCTTAGCCATGTTGGCCTTGCTGGATCCAAGCATCACTTCAAGATTATGCAAAAGAAAAAATAGAGATATATGGGTGGACAAAGATGTCAAACCATATTCTCCCAACAGTAACCACCAGAGTAAGGCCCTTTGCTGCCATCCTCCATCGCCCCCATGCAAGATGGATAAGCCAAACTCCCCCAAAAGCAACCAAAGCAACAAGAGATCTTGGTGACCTCTCTCCTCCTCATGTGCATCTTGGAGTAAAGACATACTGATAGACATGTGGAATGTCCCATCAGCCCAATACAAATAAGCACCATTTATACACATCATGAGAATACCATGACAAGTTTTAAACAATTCAAAACACATAGACATAGGGGATGTCATGTGATGTCCAAAATCTCTCACGGTCAACCAAAGTGAACATGCCTTCTTTTTCTGCATTCTATCATTGATACACAAGGCATGAATCAGAAAAATATGAGCTATTATGTGGTAACCGTACTCACCCAAGAGTAGCCAACGCAACCATGCCTCCTTCTTCATTACATGAGTGTTTTTCAAGGCATGGATCAAATAATTAGGAGCCTTTGGGTAGTAACCAAACTCACCCAAGAGAAACCAACATAACCAAGCTTCTTGCTGGCCCATGTCATATATGTGCAAGTGGTCATGAAAACCCTTTCTTATCATCCTCACCCACTCATCCCAATGTGGATGATGAATGATGTTCTGCATAAACATGCATCCTCACTTTGTAGAATACCATCCTTCCCAAACTGATGAAGAAATTTTCACTCCATAAAATGTTGAAGTGCACATCCAATGAGATCTCTTAATGAGACCTTCTTCTCATCAATGGCCCTCCAAAACTAGTGAGGTTTTGGATCTGCTGCAGGTAGAAGTTTATCTTTGAGCTGTGAGATGCTCATCGAGAAAGTGTCATCTAGAAAGGAGAAAATATTTCTCATCTCCAGATGTCTACCATTTATCATCTTAACCTCAATTACTTCATGAGTGAAGTTGCCTTCAAAATGCTCCAAGAATAATGGGGCCCCTTTATTATCACTGCTACTAAATGACAGCGCTTTAGATCTACATGGTAATAAATATTGTAATGTTCCAAAATTTTAGCCTCCAAGCTAAATGTTACATTAGAGTTAGCAGCAGCTCTAGCCGGTAAATAAATGGGAAGAAAAGCCCATAAGTCTCCTAAGGAGGAATAAAATACTCCAAATGTGAAAGGGGACACTCTTTCAAGCCTAATAAAACACCTTCATGTGTGAACAGGGATAAAATCAAGCTGCTTTGACTAAGTCAACAGTGCAGTTTTAGAGGAGGAGGAATCCAAGGAGGAATAACACAGTTTTGGAGGGAGATGTATATTTGGATAGAGATGACCTAATTGACTGGGGCTAAGGGCAAGAAAAATCATGTTTTATATAAAGAAGAGGATGGAAACATTATTCTTCATGTCTTAGATTATTATTCATGTCTGCTCAGACTTTTGCTTCCTGTTGCTGTTTAGAAAAGTAGCAGTGCTGTTTAGCACAAGGTGTTCCCGAGTGGGAATCCCACCTCTTTCCTTTAGGAGACTCTTGGGAGAGTTTATATTAATCATTCCACATCATTTTTTCAGGCCAAGCTTTATTCTACTTCATCAGCATAGTTTTTTCCGGAGATTGTGCAGTGTTGCTGGGTGCAACAGTGGAAGGGATTGGAATCCTGGTTTCTGAGCTATTTTCTCATTGGAGGAAGGTTTACTTCACTTGAGTGATCTCTTTGGAGAGATATAGGGATGATTTCATATATGTGGTATTATACCACACATTTCCCATACATTCCCAGTGTTGTTCTAGCTAGGGAATGCATTATTCTGGAGGCAGTGTTTAGTGCATGGTTTGGTGTCTCCATTGCAGTGTTTCCTTGTGATTGAGAGGTTCATACTTTCATGGGAGGAAGCCCTTGAAGGATATACAGAATATCATACATATTTCAGCCTTCTACACTCATGTACTCCAGTTTTGTAGTAGTGATTCAGTAAATTACTGAATATCCCATCTTGTATGAAGAGTGTTTGACAAGAAACCCTTGCCGTGTTATCTTGTATTTTGTATAAAGGAGACTAGATCTCATTTTATGAGCATATTGTATAATACAGTTTCAGATCTAATTGTCTCTATCATTTTTATGTGTAAACCCTCTCTTAGACTGCGCAGTCCCTCTTATGCAGAAACTCTCGTATTTTGTAGTTTGGGGTTTTAACACATTTTGGCAATCCTAGGTGTGGGAGATCTATTTAACCTGCCTAGTTTGATTTTTTTTAGCTCTATTCCTGGATTTAGGTTGTATATTGACTTATCTATGGAATCCAAGGGTCCATTTCAGTATTTTATTGCAAATTTTGCTGGAAATGTGTTTTTAGTGCATGATTCATGAGATGTCTCGATTTTGGAATATTATAGTGGTATCAAAGCATGATCTCTGGCTCAGCCTATGAGATCCAACTATCAGAGGAAGGAGAGATGGAAAAAAGCCATAAATATTCAATATGTGAAACAAGAAAGGAAGACAAGCTTACAAAGCTTCTTCCAAAATCTATGCAGAGCTTTCAAGGAGAGCTGAAGAAAATGAGATTGGAGATGGGATCTCCAAAGGAGGTTGAATCTAGAGTTGAATCTAGATTTGCATATGGTAAGTGTGAGCATGCAGCTACACACCATGATGCACAGTGTAGTCAAGTGTCTAGATCTATCTTGAGATGGATGGGAGGAGGAAGAATTCCTAAGAGGATGACTCTTAGTGATTTGTTGTAGGAGTATGAATCTCAAACTGAGAGGTTTAGGGATCATAATGATTTTCAAGATTTTTGCAAGATCCAAGCGGAGAAGATAAATCAACAGGATGCAGGTAGATTCCTTCTATCTACTTTTTCCAGATCACCTACATGTTTAGCTGGGGCTTGGGTGAAGGAGCTAGACTCCTATTTGCAGCTGCACCATATTTCTGAAGATGAAGCCATCAAAGTTGCAACGTTTCATTTCAGAGGTAAGGTTCATGCATGGTAGATTTTTTAATCTTGTTCTTTAAAGAATGCAAACACTTCCTCTTATGCAAGATTCATAGAAACTTTGATGGGGAGGTTTGGTGAAAAACTCCCTAAGGCACATGAGCAAGGAAAACTTGAGAAAACAAAACCCTTGCATGTGATGGAGGAAACCCCACTTCAGAAAACCATGAGAGAATCTGACATCTTGCATTACACATTTCCGAAAGCAAGACCTCCATTTCATATTCTTAAACAAGAGGGCATGAGGATCTCTTTTTCACAAGAGGATCCAACTATTGAGATGTTTCCCATACACATTGATGAAGATGAGGGAAAAAACGTTGTCACATCTAGAGCACATCCAATACCTCATGCATAGGGAGGAGGAGCACATGCTCCAATAGGATGGATTCTTGTATCCTTACAAGAAGTTCCCCAGGATCTCATACAAGGAGGTCCAAGCACAATCAATGAGTAGCATGATTGTGCAACATTGCAGCTGGAAGGAGGAGGTAGGGGGGAAGAGCAGCATCACTTGATGAGAGGCACACACCCTTCTCTATTTTAGAGAGCCAGTGCAAGAAAGAGGTAGACTGATTTGCGTTGTAAGGGCATGGGCAAGGTTTCCCAATCATATGTGCAGTCTACTGTTGACATTGATGTCTCACTGCATGGAGGCATTCCACCTAGAAGGCCACCTGATCTGGAGTTGATGGAAGACATCTTGTCTTTGGATTCACCACTCTTGGATTCTAGAGAGGTGAAGATTTTGGAGGAAGACTTTGGCATGAGGGATGTCAAATTAGCAGGCAGTAGTATGAGGAGAGCTTCACATGCCAGATCACCAACACAGTCTCTTAGGAGGATTGATCCTTATTGGAGATTTCAGCTCTTGGTAGAGTACTCCAAGCGTGCATGCATGATTCTTGATGACCTGGATGGAGATGATAGATACATGGTGGATGATGTGGTCATCTATTCCTATGGCAGGATCTTCTTGACTAGATCTTCTAGTCTCAAGGACAAGCTGCTACATGTAGCACATGAGGAATTCTCTTCTATGCACTTTGATGCATATTTCCATTTGATGGATGAGTTCACTTGGGAGGATATCTAGCAGGACATATATTAGCATATCGAGAGATGCATATCCCAGATGGTGATAGAGAGGATGTCACGGCCACCTTCCTACTCATTGGGAGTGAGGGAGAATTTCCAGTGGGGCCATTTCATCTCAAGACCTCAAGTACATGATGGAGGAGGTATAATTTCACATTTTGTATTGTACTTCTTTTCCTTATTTGAGCAGCATGATGTATCAAGGGGATTTGCTTCTTCTTGAATATGGTATGATGGTTTACTTGCAGCTACTTGTAGCATTGAATTTGGCTATATTTTTTATGGTTTGTGGGGGAAGCCACATGTTTCTTGATGTGCACCATTGACACCATCTTGTAACTTCATGTTTTCATCTTATGAGATGACTGTGGCAGCAAACAAGTGGTTATTAAAGAAATTTTTATTTCTTATTTTGATGTAGGCAAAGGATGCACTGCGTTGGTTCCATGAGTGGAACTATGATTCACTCTCTATTTGTCAATTGGCAACTTATTTTTATTGTACCTTGCTTCCATATATTGCTGACATGTTTATGTTCATGGGGAGCTTTGTTTGGAGAGTGGGCTTGAGAGGGAAGATGCTGATTGGGAGCATGATTCTCCCCACTTTATATGTTATACATTTCAGGAGGAACCATGGGCAAACCATGATTTCCACATCACACTTTTTCTCTTCTTGTTGGAGGAACCACTTGGAGAACTTGAGGAGGCACTTCATGGCTGAACTATTTGTTGGGACATCATACAATTTGACCATCATGATCTTACTCTATGGCTTGTATGAGGGAGAGCTGAGGCAGTAGCAGAACTTGTTGTTGCTATGGTTGCACTTGGGAGAGTATGGGAAAAATTCTTCCCATACTTTTCATGAGATTTCTAAAGAGAAGGAAGGCACATTCATGGTGCAAGGAGGCTACCCTTTAGCATTTGAGAGACTTCCATGTCAGGAGGAGATCTTCTCACTTAGCTGCATAATTTTGGATGGCTTTGGAATCTGGAATTTGGAAGGGAGAAGTCATGGAGTGACAAGAGCCTTGTTACTAAGGCCCACAACACTATCACTTGAGAGCATGTTTCTATTAATGGAGTGTTCCAAAGGGAGTATGCACCCTCTCCTCTTGCAAGTTTTTATGAGGGGATTCTCATGGGAAGACTCACTCTTAGACCTCACACTCAGCTCACACATGACACATGGTAAGAAAGACATTTATGTGCTTAGTGATTACTCTATTGAGTATTTGTATTTTCTCACCATATGTAAACAGTGCATTGCTCCACAAGAGAGCAAGGTTATTTATGGGTTTCATGGTCACTTTAGGGCCAAATATTGTATTATTGATAACCCATCCCTACATGACTTGGGCAAGTGTTGTATTGTATTGATTGTATACAGCTGATCTATATTGCTACTTACTACTTTATAGTAGATGAGATAACATGCATAGATAGAAATTCCATGGAGAGTAACTTGCCACTTGATGCTATGAATCAACAGTTGGAAGGATTGTGCTGCATCCACCAGAGAGGCCATATGTATCATCCAAACTTGCACATAACCTTCAGCTATTTTCTGATTTGGATGCCATGTGGTGATGATGTGCCATTCATCTTGTATGGAATGGTGTGGGTTGACATGATTCATGAATTTGGAGAGAGGGTCCTTGGAGACTCAATCTTCTTCTTGCCATTGGAGGGAAATCATGTTGCAGCCCAAGATCAGCATAACCTCTACACTTATCATCAATGGAGAGGAGGAAAACGTGGGATAGGCCTTCTTGCCTATCATGTTCATTTATTTAGCCCACCTACATTTCAGGAGCACAAGGTGGAGGAGACTTTTCATGACTTACCATGTTGGAGGGTGACTCACTTCATTTGGATGATAGCATGGGTGAGGGAGGCACTCATTCACCATGATGATCATCACTCCTACTTTGTGGAGGCCATGAGACAACAACCAAGTTTCCATTCACACTTTCCACCTTCGATTGATGCAGACCATTTGGTTTTGCACACTTGGGAGAAAACATTGGATTACAGTTTATTTGCATATTATATTAATGCAGTGATGGAGGAAATTGATGGGAGGCCACATGAGGAAGAAGGGAGAAATTTTTCTCTCCTTATACATTTTCTTGAGAAAAAGAAAATATTTTGGAGGGGAGGACTGTAATTTTCCAAAATTTTAGCCTCTGAGCTAAATGGAACATTAGAGTTAGCAGCAGCTCTAGACGGTGAATAAATGGGAAGACAAGCCCATATGTCTCCTAAGGAGGAATAAAATACTCCAAATGTGAAAGGGGACACACTTTCAAGCCTAATAAAACACCTCCATGTGTGAAAATGGATAAAATCAAGCTGCTTTGACTAAGTCAACAACACAGTTTTAGAGGAGGAGGAATAACACAGTTTTGGAGGGAGATGTATCTTTGGATAGAGATGACCTAATTGAGTGGGGGCAACGACAAGAAAACTCATGTTTTATATAAGGAAGAGGATGGAAGCATTATTCTTCATGTATAATATTATTATTCATTATGTATCAAATATTTCGGTAAAAATCACATTGGAGAAATTTGTGTCGACGTGTTTCGAACCAGCCAGTGTGGTTCATCATCAGGACAAGATGTCCTGATGATGAACCACACTGGCTGGTTTGAAACACGTCAACACAAATTTCTCCAATGTGATTTTTACCGAAAGATTTGATACATAATTTATGGATCACAGAAGTCAAATTCTTAATTATTATTCATGTCTGCTCAGACTTTTTCTTCCTCTTGCTATTCAGCAAAGTAGCAGTGTTGTTTAGCACAGGGTGTTCCTGAGTGGGAATCCCACCTCTTTCCTTGAGGAGACTCTTGGGAAAGTTTGCATTCATCATTACACATAATTTTTTCAGGCCAAGCTTCAGCCTACTTCATCAGCGCAGTTTTTTCCAGAGATTGTGCAGTGTTGTTGGGTGCAGTAGTGGAAGGGATTGGAATCTTAGTTTCTGAGCTAGTTTCTCATTGGAGGAATTTTTCCTTCACTTGAGGGATCTATTTGGAGAGATCCAGAGCTGATTTCAGATCTGTGGTATCAGACCACACATTTCCCATACATTTTCAGCATTGTTCCAACTAGGGAATGCGTTATTCTGGAGGCAGTGTTCAGTGCATGGTTTGGTGGCTCCGTTGCAGTGTTTCCTTGTGATTGAGAGGTTCATCCTTTCATTGGAGGAATCCCTTGAAATATATACAATATATCATACATATTTTAGCCTTATACACTCATGTACTTCAGTGTTGTAGTGGTGATTCAGTAAATTAATGAATATCCCATCTTGTATGCAGAGTGTATGACAAGAAACCCTTGTCAAGTTATCTTGTATTTTCTATAAAGGAGACTAGATCTCATTTTCTGAGCATATTGTCTAATATAATTGCAGATATACTTTTCTTTGTCATTTTTATTTGTAAACCCTCTCTTAGACTGCGCAGTCCCTTTTATGCAGCAACTTCGGTATTTTGCAGTTTGGGGTTTTAACACATTTTGGCAATCCTGGGTGTGGGAGATCTATTTAACCCACCTATTTTGATTTGTTTCAGCTCTATTATTGGATTTAGGTTGCATATTGACTAACATATGGAATCCAAGGGTAAATTTTAGTATTTTACTACAAATGTTTCTGGAAATGCGTTTTTAGTGCATGATTCATGATCTGTCCAGATTTTGGAATATTACACATACGTTGTCTCAAAGCAAGGTACAATGTTGATCTCATAACTAGCCATTTTACACAGGATCATGCTCATCCCATATTTTGAAACTCTACACTTCAAATCAAAGGGTTGAATGTATTTCATCAATGACAAACTAGGATAGCTTTTCATCTCCTCCTTGATTAGATCAAGGGTCCTCTGCGTTGTGATATGTTGTTGCTTAAAATCAGCATTTTTTCCTAACCCTTGGTTATGCATTGGCCCTGATAGTATGTTCCCATAGGTTTCAATAAGATCTACTGAAAAAAATATGTGATGAAGATGTATGCATACCTTAGATCAATTGATGTGTGGGAACCTCTTGCAAGACCACAAGAGTTCCTCCAACTGGAACAATGGTGTCTCCAACTGCTGGTAAGAGTGATGGTTGCTCTTCTACCAATGTACTAGCACTAGAAACTTCCTCCTCTTCCTCATGCATCTCCTGAATCATGCATGAGACTCTATGTGTCAAGAGCTCAAGAATATCTTGCAAAGATGCAAGTGCCTCTTCTCTAGATGAAAGTACTTCTACAGTTGGTGGTGAATGTGGTGACTCCTTGTCTAGAGTGACAAGATTGACATCCTCCTTTATTTCTTTAGGAAATGTATTTTTTTGGCACATCTCTGTCTTCCTCACATCAAAATTCTTCCTCAACTTGTGAAATAAATCTGAATATTTAGTCACCTTTGCATGCTCCATGTGACCAAATCACCAATCATTGGCCTCACCATAAAGATGAAGTGTTGCAATCTAGACAACCTATTTTTCAGCCACAGGATGTAGCATGAAAAATGTATCTAACTCTTTCCTCCAAGCCTTAACAGTGCTAGAGGAAGATCCATCAAATGTAGGCAAATAAAATCTATTGTGCCTCTTTCTTCTATTGCTGCTATAGGATCTTCTTTCTTCTTTGAGTTCGAAGAATTATTGGAGAGTTAGACTCTCTTTGAATGCTCTAGACTATGCCTTGTGCTCTTCAAGATACAAACTGAGAGTCTCATGAGTCTCAGGTTTTCTTATTTCTTCATTTCTATATCTTTCACCCTCTTCAGAGAAAGTGGGCATAGTAGATATCTGAGGAGATCTTTGATTCTCTGGTCTTATTTACCACTAATAGAAAGTTCTTGGACCTTCCTCATCAAATATTCTTCTTGGATCCTCCCTTTGCCTTTCTCTCTTCATTTGATTGACCTCCTTGGAGATATCTTGCATGGATCTAAAGAGAGGAGTGGAAAAACTAAAATCATCCTTCATGATAGATCTCATATATTTGCTTCTTCTTTTGATGCAAAATATGAAGTGTCCACAAGCTGAGCCAAAGATCATGCTCTGATACCACTGTAATATCCTAAAAGAGAAAATGCAGTAATACTGAAACACAATATAAGAACTGCAACTAAGTAAACAATAAATCTAAAGACAACATCAGAATATACAGATAAGCTGAGCATTTCTATTATATGGAGTGGATTCAGTTACACAATGTACAAAAGATGAGTGGATTTAGCCAAAGATATGGCCTAGAATCACCCTGCAAACATGCTACAACTAGCATTGCGTAACTAGTGATATTACAGGAAGCAATACTGTGATGTCCCTTTTGTTTCTGATGTACATGAAGTTTCTACAAAAGGAAATTCAGATCTATGGAGCTCAGGAGATCTGATGATGCCAAGATTCAAGATATGGCCAATGTGATGGGAACCCAAGATAACCCAGAAATGATTTTCCAGATCTACATCTTTGGAAAATCACCCTCCTAGGGTTTGATCCTTTGATTGATGGGTTATGTAGATATGAAGCTAGATATGATTTAAATATGGCCACAATATGTTCTAAAAACATATCTGAGCTTTGAGGGTTGATCCCTCCTTCAGACCTACAAGCTAAGAGCTTGAGATCTTGCCTCCTCTTTTACCTCCTTCAAGATGCAGCAACTGAATATGCAGCTGTTATAGAAACTGTATTGTACAAGAAGGAGAGGCTCTATACATGCTGAAATGTGCTACAATAAGCTCTAGGCTAATGGAAATGGTGATGGCAAGGTGTTATAGTGTCATTTATCACCTTCATGTACTTGATGATTTACACTTTGGCCTTGGGCACCCTTTCCCCTAGACCTGAACATTTTCTCAAAAAACAATATCTTAAAACCCATATGCGACTCTTCCCAGAATTTTCCGTGTATACCCGCGATTCCATTGAAATAGTTATGCATATACCTTTTTAATTATTAAAAAATATATAATTTCCCTATATTTGAGGTGGGTTTGATGGTTATTCCAGTAATTCAACCACCCCAGCCTGTGGCCTAACTGCTCCTAACTGTAGAAACTAATTTGAGGAAGTATAAAAGCCCCTCAAAGGAATGGCCTAAGGGAGAGATAAAAATATATATATTATACTCTTTTGGAGCCCTATTCAAGTATGATATTCCCATGCCTCCTGCACTTCCCAAGTATATTCAGGAAACCCTTGTTTCCTTGAGATGTTTTTCACCCTATATGACATCTATTGTGCACACATCTTTGAAGAATTCTTGCGAGGCTAGGGCTGTGCAGATCGAGAGGAAAATTTTCTTGAAGGTCGTGGTAGGATTCAAGTGATCTCCCCATGTTTTGATTATTGTACATGTAATTCATAATAAGAAGAGCCATCTTGTTCCCAATGTTTACATGTTTATGATGCTTTATACATGTGTAATAATCGTTAATTGAATGTTTCATATTGTTTTTATCATATTATGCATGGTTTTCACTAACATCTAGGAACTATATATGTTGTAAAACTAGGTTTTTTTGTCTATTCTTTGTGGATTTACAGGTTTTGGAGCACAAAGTGTTGTAGGGGGTTTGCACCCTACGGGATCTACATCAACAGAGGGACTTTCGGGTAAGTTCTACAACTAGTAGTATCTAGTTTTTAGTATAGAAGTTGGTTAAAGTGATTCCTTCTTTAATGGCATGCCCCTGATCTGTGAAGGTTGTTAACCCAATACCTTTAGGGTATTATTTCCCGAAACACAAGGTGAGGGGATGGTCCCTCATAGGATTACTAGCTAAAATACTAGTAACTTCCTTCCTCCTTTGGATCTGCAATGATGGACTGCGAAATCCTTGATGGGACTACTGCTAATAGGAGGTCAATAATGTTTGGCATGATGCCAGATCTAAAATGAAGCCCTGGGAATGCTGATCTTCAAGCCCAAAGTGATAGGAATATTCCTACATCGGTTCTCTAGCTGAAGTACTGAAGAAAACTTCCACCTCTAACTGATCTTCAGAAATTGCATAATTCCTAAAGGTAGATGTTCTGCAGAGAATGGAAATGATATGTGGCACCAATGTTTGATTAAGAATGAAGTTCAACCCTCTTACAAGATCTACTCAATGAAAGAGGTGGGATTCCTGACCAGGAACACCCAGTGCTAAACAACACTTGCAATCTTAGCTAAACAGCCAAAGAAAGCATGGAATTCCAACTGACAATTCCATATCTAAATAGACCCTTACATGAATAATCAAAAGTGTCCCTCCAATGTTGCCTTCATATCCTTTATATAGTTTATTAGCCTTCCCATTCATTGGCCCGCCTCTAAAATGTGTTGTGCATGTGGACATAATCCTCCATGTTTGACTGCATTGTCTCTCCAAGTCATCCATCATGTCTACATACAATATACACCCTCCCCATGATGTGTGCATTAATTGCACTACTTCTACATCAATTCATCATGAATGCTCTCTGACCTTATATTAGATGCCTTCCATGATCTTAGTTGACTACTTCAACCTCCATGATCTATCTCATTAATGAGACATAATCTCCACTCCATTCACATTAGTAGTTGCTCCACTACCTCATTATGTATATCTAGCCTTAATCAATCCACATTCACACATAAAAAGTGGATATTTATTCATCTTGAGGATTACGGGTCCCTCCACCCTTTTATTTACTTAATTCATTAAGAAAAATAAGAACTCTAATATTCCAAATATCATGTGAAAATTTGGGAATATTACATATAGATGGTGTCATAGTCCCCAACACTCTGATTGATCTAGGGGTTGCCATCAATGTCATGACCAAGGAAACTATGTTGAAACTTAATCTCCAAGGGACTTAGAGGAAAACCACAATAGTTCTACAACTTGCAGATCGGTCCACAGTAACTCTCGAAGGAATTGTTGAGGATGTTATGGTTACCATTGACTCTTAGAAGTATCCTACAGATTTCCTGGTCTTGCAACCAAAAACCAGGTTTAATGGTCATTCTCTCATCTTAGGGAGACCTTAGTTAGCCACTGCAAATGCTTATATTAGTTGTCGGGCTGGAAACATGACTATACAAAATGGGCCTTTGTCTAAACAGCTAGTTTTATATCCTCCATCCTAGCCTTCCATTGATCATGATCTCCCTATATGGTTGGAGGATGAAGAAGATGAGTTATATAACACTGCCCCTATGTGTACCGTAGATGATATTCTTAGAGGGGGGCAACCTGATGAAGATGAACTCATCGACCATGCCATTCAAAACCAGTCCTCCACTTTCCTCTAGAAACCTTAGTTAAAGAGTCTGAAAGCCAACCTTGGATGTAAGTGCACTTAGTTGAGTCAACCTCTTAATCCACCGAGGCTATTGAGTTTGGCCCATCTAGATCCCTGAATATCGACCCAAACCTCTCAAATGAAGAAGAGAAGTAGCTATGCTAGCTTTTGAAAGAGAATCTAGATGAATTTTCTTGGGATTACAAAGACATGAAAGGGGTGCATCCTTCAGTGTGAAAACATCATATTTACATCAAATAAGGATGCAAACCTGTGAGATAATCCCAAATAAGGATGAACCCAGCTCTGAAGGACATATTCAAAGAAGAGTTGTAGAAACTATTAGATGCAAGGTGCATATATCCTATATCCGACAGTTAGTGGGTATCTCCTCTTTTCCTAGTCCCAAAGAAGAATGGGAAGTGGTGAATTTGTGTTGATTATCGAGAACTAAACAAAGCCACAAAGAAAGACCATTTCCTTTTTCCCTTTATAAACCAAGTCCTAGAAGGCCTTGCCGATAAGAAGTTATTTTCCTTCTTAGATGGGTTTAGTGGGTAAAATTAGATTCAAATCAGCCCTAAAGATCAGGATAAGACTACTTTCACCTACCCTTTGGGTACCTTCACTTATAGAGTCCTACCCTTTTATTTGTGCAATGCCCCAGCTACCTTCCAAAGATCTGTCCTGAGCATCTTTTCTGAGATAGTCCATGACTCTGTCGAAATCTACATGGATGATTTCACACCATATGGGGATGACTAATGGGCCTCTAAATTGGACATAAAATAAGGCCCATCTAACCTTTCTTAAGCCCATATACCTTCCTAATGCACATAAAAATATATATTAAATCGCTCCTTCTACACTTAATAATTTTTTCTTATGCTTTAATATGTTCTTCTGAAGGATTAAAGGTAGTTGCATATTTTTGCCTAATATTGGTTATTTTTGTAGAATATTGTGATAATATTTGGCATATTATATAGATTTGGATAAGGAGATGATTTAGGGACTTGTTCCTACCACTCGAATATCAGGATTCAAGAATAAATGAGCAAAACATCAGAAAATTAGGGATAAATCTTGGAGAGATTCAAGGGGATTATCCACCCTCCTTAACTCTCAAAGGAAGCCAAAGGATCCTCATGAGATCTCCCTCCAGCAATTCGAATTCCAAAGGTAGCCAAGAAACTCAAGACCAAGTGAAATCAAGCCATACTTCACTTGGAATCTCCAGAAAATCGAATTCCAAGAGGCAACCAAGCAACTGAAGACGAAGGGCACTCAATCTATGTTTAGTTGGAGTCAAAGTGGACTCATTCGCCATTTTTAAGGGAGCTGTTGGTAGCTGCCCTATAGAATAAATAGAGTAGAGCTAGAGCTAGGAAGGATTTAGTTAGTTAGCCAATGGGTCGACTTCCATTCCATTCATCTTCCATTCCATTCTTCAATTCCATTCCATCCCATGCCATTCATTTTCCATTCTCTTAGGCTTTTCTTGTTTAATGCCTTTTGGGTGTAATAAGACTGTATTTTTTGTAATGAAATGAGTAGTTAGATGTTATTTTATTGATATATTTCCAGAGAGTTTGGCTCGTGGGTTAGGGCCCAACCCATGTGCCTCAGCTCCTCTATTGTTTCATGTTTTTCTTTCATGTCATTTCGCTAGTTTTTCTTTTGAGTATTTAGCTAGTCTGCTAGCATTTTTATTGATGTTTTAGTTTTCTTCCCGTTGTCTTTTGTTGTAGATTTAATCTACTTACCAAGTGGTATAATAGTTGATAAACTCCATAAAGCTGTGAGGCCATACTTCCCCTCTCAACTCTGTCAATAGAGCTCGAGGAGGGTAGAAATTTCCCCACAAATAAAAAATGCTTTCTCACTTATGATTTCTTGGAAATATATTAGATCAATGCCTATATTTTCATGAACATATTGTCTTCCTTTATTGCATAAATATGCAAGTTGATTGCAGGTACGGGAAACATATCCCAGGAGAAGTTTTCCAGCACTTCCCACTTCATCTTCTATCTTCCTTCCATCTCTGTGTTACGCTCTCAAACCTTGCCTTTACGCCTCCATTCCTCCCTTTTTTCTCTCATCGTAGCTACTGTGCCCACTTTTTGACTCATAAAAACACTTAAAACCATTCAGCTCGCCTCATTCCCTTATTTTTATTTGAAACTTGTCTTCTGCATTTCCTCATTGAAATCCCCGCTATCGTACTTCACAGATCGCAAATCACGACTTTTCCCTTTTTCCTTAAGAATTATTGCCTCCAAACGCCAATTGAAATATTGCAATTGCACTCTGCCTCCAGTCCCACCACCACGTCATCCCTATCGCAATCGCATCCAGTGGTTTTTAACTCATCGCAAATTGCATCTTGCACTTCTTATTTGGTTTTGTTAACACTTACCACTCTTTTTTCCGATTGCGACATTGTGATATCGCATATCGTGCTCTGCAAAATTTACCACATCACAGTTCATAAAATTTACCTCATCTCATTTCGCACTTCATATCGTTTAGTGGTTTTCGTTCAGGGAAAATTTTAAGGATGGAAAGTTATTTTGAAGCTTAAAAAATTGGCGAATCTCAGTAGTCCCTAATATGAAAACTATAAAATGTTTATTGATATATTTGTAAAATTATTCAAATTTATAATGATATTGTATATATTTTCTATATAATGTTGGCGATTTTTAAGGTAAAATAATTTTATATTGTAAAATTTGGGCGAATCATTTTTATAAAAAAATGGAAATTGGCGAATCTTTTTTTTGGAAAAAACATGAAAAATTAGCCCATCTGCAAATATTAGCCCCTAAAATTTTCCATGTTTTCATTAATACATACCACTCTTTCCGCCAAATTTCGATATCGCATTTCGCACATCGCAATGTTTACTCTGTCGCACTTCGCAGATTTTACCTTTTCGCAATTCGCACTTCGCTCCCACTCCCGAATTGTACTCCCGCTTCTCCGCCATTTCAATTTTCAAAAAAATCCACTCTAAAAGCATTTTATGCACTATAATCAGGTTTTATAAGGTTTACAAGCCCTCTTTCCACTTTGAAGCCTCATTTCATGTGTTAAGCCCTCCACTAGCCTCTTTTAGCCCTTTTTTCCCCAAACTACAAGCAACACCTTTTAAAGTTTAGTTAGATCATGAATAGTTGCATGGTTATAAGCATGGTAGCATGGTAGATAGATCATAGGATAAGTTAAGTGTGGTTTAGAACTATTTTCATTCATGCCAGTCCTTTTCAACAATATAGCTTAGTTTCTTTTTAGTCATTTCATTTTCTACAACTTAAATTAGTTTCATTCCTGTCATTTGTTTTCTGCAATGTAATTTAGTTTCCTTCTGTCGTTTCCTTTCTACAATTTAGTTTAGTGTCATTGAAGTGTGACAGACTTCACTGATAACCCTTATAAATAACACCCTTTCATAAAGCGGAAGAGGATGACATGAACAGAATGCATCTGCTGTGTATATAGCACTGTCACCTCAAAGTTTTTACGAACCCCAGGTTGATAAAGTAAAGTAGGGAAGCCCCTGGGAGTTGCAGTGCTCTTGGTTCAATACCAGGGCTCACCAATGACTTCCAGAAAGCTCTCTCCAATTTGGGTAAAGCACTAAGAAGGTTCATTGACATGCATCTCTCCTTGAGCCCAGAAAAGTGTGAATTCCAAAAGAGAGCAGGGGTTGTATTAGGACCCTCCATATCCCAAGCAGGAATACAGGTAGACCCGACCAAAATCACTATCATCAAAAGGGTACCTACTCCTCAAAAGCAGAAAGATGCCAAGAGTTTCTTAGGCTTAGCCGGCTATTATAGAAGATTCATGAAATATTTCAGCAAGATGGCTTTGCCATTATTTGGGTTATTTGCCAAAGATTCTGATTTTATTTGGTTTGTTCCTTGTCAAGAGGCTTTCAAGATCATTAAGGAAAATTTGACTACTGCCCCCATCCTCTAAGGTCCAAATTGAATCCTGCGTTTTCACTTCCACACTGATGCATTCGACAAAGCTGTAGGGGAAGCACTAGTACAATTAGAGGACAAAATCCCTTATGCCATTTATTTCATCAGCAAGAACTTGTCCAAGGCCGAACTGAATTATATTGTTACTGAGAAGGAGATTTTAGCCATTTTCCATGCTTTGAATAAATTCAGGCATTATGTAACTCGATATCAGAACTTTGTTCACACCAACCATGCAGCCATCAAGTATTTAATGAACAAATCAAATGTTAATGCTAGGATAATTAGATGGTTTTTACTTTTGCAGCAATTTAATTTGACTATTGTTGATAAACCTGGAAAGGAGAATGTTGTTGTAGATTTTTTTTTCTAGGTTAGCTATCCTTGCAGGTGAAGAAGGAATGGTCGATGAACAACTGCTAGATGAGCACCTGTTTGCTATATCATCACTCTCACCATGGTTTGCTGATATAGCCAACTACTTGGTTGCTGGGAGACTCCCTCCTAATATCTCATTTAGGGAAAGGAGAAGAATCATAAGAAAAAGCGCCCCTTTCACATGGATTGGGGGAAACCTTTTCAAGCTAGGCCCTGATCAAATCCTAAGGATATGTGTGAGGGAGGAAGAAGTTTTTGATATCCTTTTTGCATGTCATGACATCCCATGTGGAGGACACTTTGCTTTAAAGAGAACTGGTTAAAAATCTTTACAGGCAGGATACTATTAGCCTACCCTTCACCAAGATTCCAGAAGATACACTATTACAGGACAAATGACCTCCTCATCAGCTCAGAGGAGAAGGTAACATGGAAGGAATAAAATAACCTAGACAAGACTCATTTTTTCTAAGGTAACACACCCCAAAAATAGCTAGGTAGAGTTATAATGCACCTTAGCCATGCAAAGGGAGCGTTAATGCCTAGGGTAATGCTCTGTCTTGCCCAAGGGGCATCGTTATCCATGTTTGAATGTGAAAAGGAAAATATCTTGTGGAAAAATGACTCGCATTTCCAGCTTTTTCTCAGAAAGATCCAGTTCAAAATAGAAACTAAATGGCAAAAACCTTTTATTAAGCATTTCCAAGCACAATTGAACTCCTATGAAAGTAAAAAACAAAGAAAAGCGAGGACACATCTAGATCTTTCCCTAATTGAGCTAGTTGAAATAGTTGGCAAGGTCTGTCCTCTCCATTTCCTATAAATTGGGGATGTGGGCTCTTGGTATATGGTCGAAGGTTTGATTATATGTGGAGCAGAATTTCATTGTTGTAGTGTGAGGCTTGAAGATCGGTGAAGTTCATTGAGGACTTTCTGCCTTGAGCATAATCAAACTCAGAGATAGAGAAAGAGAGAGAGAAATTGGAAGGCTGAGGAGGGCTTGGTGCAACTGACGGCTGTAATCCTCCTTTTCATAAATCAATAGAACTGTATCTGTTTTGTCCATTCGATGCATCGGTGTCACAATTGTTGTTCAATAATCTATGTAGCATGATATGAATGGCTTAGATATGCATTGTTTAATGTTAGTTATATGCTATTTTAATTAATAGAAAGCTATACCGTTGTGAAGATTACACGAATGATTTGATTGGTTGCAGGATCTGGATTTGGAGCCAGTGAAGAAGGACTTATGCTACGCCGCTTGGTGCTCTCCATAGGATCTATCATCCACAAAGAGGTAATCATTCCGAATATTGCTTTGTCAATTATATATTAGTATGAACATGCATGCATTATCTTTGGAACTTTACAGCTAATCTTACAGTCTGCCTCGGGTACCGGAATGCCCTGAGAGGGATACTTAATAACCACCACCCAAGCATATTACCCTATAGAATAATTGGTGACTCTGCTGGAGAGTAAACCCCAAGTTTTCGGATTGTTCCTTTAACTTTACCTTTTTTCCTCTGTTCACATATCCTTCTGACCAGTTTATATGCCCAATAATCATCTCAAAAGCTCACAGATTCTAGATTAGACCATGCCTAGTCATCTGTACAACTGTACCTTGACTAATGATACCTCTGAGAGTGTTTCAGTGAGTTATAACATTGTTTATGCTTATATACAGTGTGTTAGTCTCAGATTATTAGCCTCTTCTTTCCAGCGTTACCTAGCCAAAATATATTGTTTACACCCCTGTTGTGTTTCCCTTTGGCTATGGAGTTATTGACTACCAGATTAGCTTATTTTGTTGGATCCTTGTGATGATTACCAATTAGAATTTTTTTTTTAGTTCTTGTTTAAAAATTTAATTTTAGTAGCATCTACTTTTTGAATAAGAATGTTTTTTTAAAGTTTTATGAACTTAGCTGAATTAATTCTGAAAAATTTTGGTTAAAAAGTTGTTAAGAGAAGATAGATAGATGTCTGAATCTTTAAAGTTGAACTATGTTATTTGAATGTTTGATGCACGGATGTTGAAAGAATCTCTCCCTGTAGAATAAACTCTTCATTGAATTGAATATTTAGAGCATTTTTCTGCATGGTTTTTGAGTCAAAGTCTCATCACATTTCATACATCCACTCCCCCTCTACAAAACTTATAATAAAGTACACTAAGAATCAAGAGATAATAAAATTAATCATATAAATTTTTCTAAGCTCACACCAACAGTAGTTAAGGCTAGGATCTTGGGGTAGGAGAAGTGATAAAATCACCTAAGATCTAAAAACTTGAAACTAGAGTCATTAAAAAGTGAAATCCTACTGCACTCATATTATCGGGACCACTCCAATACCACTGGATTTAAGCACGAGACAACACCAGGGTTCATGTGAAGGTATCCCACATTCAAGTGCATTCAGTGGGCATGCTATATACTGGGGTTCCATTTGGCAATGTCGAAATTAGATCGGGTATCTAGTTGTTTTGCCCATATAGCATGTTGTCTACGACTGTGACCCCCTGTTGATGTCTATGATTTGAGGTATCTTTAGTTGCCATACTTCTCAGGGACTTACAATAGGTGACTAGGGTGGGCTTCCCTGGTACCTAAAACAAACAGACCTACCTTTTATTCGGTCTTTGGGAGGGTACTCATCTTCACGAGAGTGCTTACACCTATTGTTTGAGGTTTGGGCAAAGCTATAGAGTAACCGTAACTATATTTTTGACCAACCCTCTCTGTATGCTATTGTGATATTGGGTTTCATATCCAACAAACGATAGTACTCAGACGGGGCCACCCTGTTCTTGCTACTTGTTGATTGATTTTAGAAAGTCATTTTTTCTTTTTTCTTTTTTAGGTGTGTGGTTACTATCACTAAGAATTTATAATACATCACCAATAATTAAAATTTTATAAAATTAAATAGGTCATTGTGGCATCCTTCGACCCTCATCGTCTGTCTCGATGAAAGCAAGGTATCCCTCTATTGACATTAGAGGAGGAGTCGATTCTTGGTGAGCTAGTGCCTTTTTCGAAAGAGCAGTCTCTAGTGACAACCCCTGATTTTCACATAGCCCCATATCTTACGGAATTTCCAAAGGATCATTTTATGGAAGGAGTCATACCTCCTTACAATCCTCCTCTCACTGACCAGTTAGGGCCATTTTTAGTTCAAGTTACACCAGGACAAGATATGTCTTCAGCTGCACCAACATCTGTTTCACAACCGACGTCCATGGGGTCGATACCGATGGTAACCAACTCTAGTCCACCACCATATTCCTTGCTGGTTGTCAGTTCTACACCAATGATTGGTAAACCTAGTAGTAAAGTTATACCCGAACCCATCAATCCGATCACCACAACTGTGAGTAGACCTCCGAACCCTTCGGGATCTGCTCCTATTGTGACTGCACTGGGACCCACGGTTTCCGCTCCCACTAGAGGGGCTACTTCAGTTCCTTTTAGCAACCCTTTCAGTTGGAAGCCTTTGCTGAGTTCAAACCCCTTGGAAATCATGCCAAGGGGCAGTGTCACTAATACATATATTTCAGGGGGCACTTCGGTACCCCTACAATCATTAGGACAAACAGGACATCATATTGTTAACGTTGTTCGTTTGAGTGGTCAAAATTCTGGTGTAGGGTCTATTCTGATGCTTAACTATGTGAATAGGAGTATGCCTTTGGCTAACTCTATCACATCCATATAAGCGAACCAACCCCAAGGTCAATTTTGGCAAGGGGGTAACTTTTACACTGGGGGAAACCAATAGTTCTCCCCTTAGTACAACATACCCGACAAACAACAACCATACACCCCTACGCCCCCACCCACTGGGAAATTTTATCAACAAATTCCCACTTATCCCATTGGTGACACATTGATGGGAGGACCCTACGTGTAGAAATTATATGCACTACTCATGCATATGTCCAATATTCTCCTGATCACACACTATTTTATTTTCATACACAATACATAATCTATTCCACCATTGATCATCACATGCGAAAATTAAATCAATTGCAATGCCCACATGAAACCATAAAAATTCACACACATTAACACAGTGATTTAACGGGAAAGCCTGAAGCTAAAAACCCAAAATATATGTATATAATATATTTCATAGATATCATGTAACAATCCTCATACAAAGCTGATCATATCAAGCTCTCAGTACAATACAATCGCTACACACTAATCAGGCCCGATCTTGCAAATCCATGCACAGATATTTGCCACCCTTTAGCCTGCCTCTACTGCGCAATCCCTCCTAAAGAATGGCTCTAGATGAACTCGAATTTCCCTAGCCTTTCTCACACAATCCTTAAAGGCATATCCACTAAATTTTTGGTGCAAACAATGCAACACTATAGTCACAACTAATAGTCACACTTGCTCTTTCACCTACCTCTCCACTGGTCTCCACTGAAACTGTCCATGCACTATAGTTAACTGATGTATTATTCAGTTGATTTATGAGTTAATATTTAGTGAATTAATTATTAATTAATTCACACCACTCTCACTAGTGTATCAATCAATTAGACTAGATACAACTAGCTCAACTGTGTCTAACTGAGTTAAACTGAACACAACTCCACCAACTACTTCTACAACTCCACCAAACTCTGTCACATGAGTTCTAACAGAATTCCTCCATGCTATAGCTCTAGTAAACCCTCACGAATAGCGTAATTCCTTCCGTCAGCTCTTGTGCCACATCTGTGCACTTAACTGAAGTGCTCCAAGAGAATAAGATAATGTTTAGAGTCCAAATATTATTAAGAGCTAATAATATTCGACATATCTATTTTTAGACTAGCAGTCTAAAAATATAATCTGCCCAATATGTCTAAAAATAGAAGTCCATATAATTTTCCAACTTGACCAACCATCCACAAATAGCATCCTGAAACTCATAGAATATGATCGACATGTCTAAAAATAGACATAGTCTAAAAATAGACTTTGCGACAAAAATCACCTGTGTGGGCCCCATCTAGTTTAGGTGATCATTTTCCAACTAGGATCAGGAATGATGTTTCAAGATGCCTCCTTCACTATTTCTTGTTCAAATCTTCAAAACTCCCTCTCAACAAGAAAGGATTGTCTTTGCATGCGACATGCAACTCCATGCATTCGCCCTACAACCTTTGTAAGCGCCATGCAACTCCATGCATCTGCTCTGCAACTCTTCCGAAACTGAATAGGCTCCAAAAAACTCAATCAATCTGATGCATCTATCATCAAAGTCTTCGACTTCTGCTTAGTTACTACACATGTCTTCAGGAACCACTGTGCTGGTGAACTCTGCACCCATGCTCTCTGCACTTGCTGTCAACTTTGAACCGCGCTCTAGTATCCGACATTGTCACTTTGATCTTCATGCATAAATCCAACCGATCATGCTATTACTGCTTTGTGGGCACCTCATAGCTAGGTTCAATTCATGAGATCCACACCATATCCATGAATCATGCCCATAAATCTCCTCTTGGGATTACTCATGCATGTCGCCCCACCTCTCGCCTGGTGGTATAGCTGCATGCACTCCCTCTGCCCATCTGGCATGAAATTTCTCTGCATGAGTGGTTGCTCCCACTCCATGATCCTCATCTTGTGGCTGATCCACATCCCAAGGTTCACTCTTACCTGCATGTAAATCTTGCTCCCTCTCAAGCTTCAATTGCATGTCTTTATTGCACTTCCCAACAGCAGGAAGCTCTGTATAAATCCCATCTACTTCAAGTCTGTAGAGATTCTTGGCTCGAATCCCAACCTTCTTTATTTTTCCTATTGATTTATACCAAAGGAAAACTTTTCCTTCACTAAAGACAACATCATACCCTTTATCCTCTAACATTGCGACTGAGATTAAATTCTTCTTTAAACCTGGAATATGCACTACATCTTGTAAAAGAATGAGTTTACCTGACTCCCTCTGAAAGGTAATGGTACCAATATTGGTTGCATTGTATCGTCCATTTTCACCCAACTCAACATGCAACTGGAGATCTTTCTCCACCAAGTCACTGAAAAGGTTCACATCTCCCGTCATGTGAAAAGAAGCACCACTATCAAAGTACCACCCCGATCCCAATGCACTTGACACCATGCATCTGAACAATGAGAAGTCCATCTCAAATTGCAAGGCAAGAGCCTCACCAGCTGCAGCTCTAACAACCTGCTTGTTCTTCTTATTCTGTGGACAATGTGTGGTGAAATTCCCATGTTTGTGACAGTGAAAACACTTCACTTTGGACATGTCACGCTCTTTGCCATACGCACTGGATTGAGAAGGATTTTTCTTCCCCTTCCCTTTCCCTGCTTTGGCAGAAAAAGCGCAATCCTCTTCATCATCATTATCTGATGAAGAGCCACCCTTGGTACTCCACCTTATCTCCTCCTGCACAAGATCTAACCAAAGTCGCTCCCATCCTGGCAGTTTCTCCCGACCATTGACAGAGTCCTCGTAGCTATGCCAACTCTTTGAAAGCCCAAGGAGAGCCAAGATCACCAATTCTTATTCATCTACACTAACTCCTACACTCCCAAGTTCATCCCTGTAGTGGAAAAACGTTTTCAAGTATACCGGAATAGTGTCATTCTTCTCCATTTTTATTTTCCTGAGCTTGTCTTTAAGCGCCAACTTCCTCTGGTCACTTCTGCTTTGGAAAAATTCTATCAAAGCCTTCCACATCAAGAATGAATTGTCTTTACTGTGAAGGTTGGACATAATTTTATCCTTCACACCTTCCAATAGAATCCTTCGACACCTTGCTACCTTCTTTTGCCATGCGTCAAGTGCGGCTGCATCGCTAGAACCTGGTTTAGGAATTTCAGCATCTATGAACTCCTTCAACCCATTATCCTCCAGCACCACCTCCATCCTATCCTTCCATGCAATATAATTTGAGCTTCCCTCAAGGGCATACTCCAATTTCAATCCATTGAAATACATTTCAAGGAATGCTCAACTTTGACACCAAGAAAACCCTGCAGCAATTTCGAATTCCACCAGCACAAAACTCAATTGTTTCAATAATTGCAATTGCTCCAATGATCAACGGCTCTGATACCATGTAGAAATTATATGCACTACGCATGCATATGTCCAATATTCTCCTAATCACACACTATTTTAAATTAATGCACAATACAGAATCTATTCATTGATCATCACATGTGGAAATTAAATCAATTGCAATGCACACATGAAACCATAAAAATTCACACACATTAACACAGTGATTTAACGGGAAATCCTGGAGCTAAAAACCCCAACTATCTACATATAATATATGTCATATATATCATGTAACAATCCTCATACAAAGCTGATCATATCAAGCTCTCAGTACAATACAATCGCTACACACTAATCAGGCCCGATATTGCAAATCCATGCACCGATCTTTGCCAGCCTTTAGCCTGCCTCTACTGTGCAATCCCTACTGAAGAATGGCTCTAGATGAAGTTGAATTTCCCTAGAATTTCTCATGCAATCCTTAAAGGCATCTCCACTAAATTTTTGGTGCAAAAAATGCAACACTATAGTCACAACTGATAGTCACACTTTCTCTTTCACCTACCTCTCCACTGGTCTCCACTGAAACTGTCCATGCACTGTAGTTAACTGATGTATTCTTCAGTTTATTTATGAGTTAATATTTAGTGAATTAATTATTGATTAATTCAAACCACTCTCACTAGTGTATCAATCAGTTAGACTAGATACAACTAGCTCAACTGTGTCTAACTGAGTTAAACTGAACACAACTCCACCAACTGCTTCTACAACTCCACCAAACTCTGTCACATGAGTTCTAACAGAAGTTCTCCATGCAATAGCTCCAGTAAACCCTCAGGATTAGTGTAATTCCTTCTGTAAGCTCCTATTCCACATCTGTGCACTTAACTGAAGTGCTCCAAGAGAATAAGATAATTTTTAGAGTCCAAATATTATTAAGAGCTAATAATATTCGACATATCTATTTTTAGACTAGTAGTCTAAAAATAGACTCCGCCCAATATGTATAAAAATAGAAGTCCATCTATTTTTCCAACTTGACTAACCATCCACAAATAGCATCCTGCAACTCATAGAATATGATCGACATGTCTAAAAATAGACATAGTCTAAAAATAGACTTTGCGACAAAAATCACCTGTGTGGGCCCCACCTAGTTTAGGTGATCATTTTCCAACTAGGATCAGGAATGATGTTTCAATATGCCTCCTTCACTTTTTCTTGTTGCAATCTTCAACACTACAGTCCAAATGGTCAACCAATACTTCCTTGCCTAGATCTGGGGGCAAACACGCAACTGCCATTTCTGGCAGCTCTAGATATCCCCGCCATCTACAAATTGACCAATGATCCCATCAACCACAACCCACTCTAGCCTCAAGTACCGCACAAGATTTCTTTTGACATCCCTAAATTCGATGGGAAACAAGGGGACGATCCAGCTACGCACATCACCACCCTTCATATATGGTCTATTTCTAACTCCATGGTGGATGATAGTATCTGGCTTTGAATTTTCCCCCGCACTCTCATAGGCAACGCTGCCAAATGGTACATTGAGTTACCACGTGGGGTCATCAACACTTTTGGTGCCTTAGCTATGGAATTTATTGAGAACATCTAATTACCTATTAGATAAGAAACTAGCATGAAACTTTTAACCTCGCTACACCAAGACACCGCCACCCACTTCTCCGATCACATTCATGAATAGAGACATAGGAGGAGGCTCGTCAAAGTGCCAATCCTGGATAATCTCTTATCCAAATATTTCTATAAGTCACTCTTACCACCGCTAGCTAAGGACATTTGCTTGTCCAGTGCGGTCACGGAAGACCAATCCATCCGTCGTGCACAACATTTAGTTTTGATCTATTCGCAATCTAGCACACTGTATGATTTACTCCCCCATGCCCCTGGAAATTTGAATCCTCCCGCTACTCAAAAACTCAGAGCGCACGGTGATGGCCTCGTTGGTGCAATATCCAACATATTCATAAAACATCTTAGTGGGAAAACCTCCCAGCCATCTTCGACTGCCATCACCCCTAACCAATCGACAACTTTTCCTACCGCTAAGGTAAATTATGTGTAGTTTACACAAAAACTTAGCAGCAAGAACAAGAAGAACAAGAAAAATACCTCTTATTCTGAAGGGTAGTTCGATACCCAGAATAATCCCAATCAAAAAAATGCTACTAATAATGAAAAAGGAAAGGATAAACCCATGAAATTTCCTTGCAGAATCTATGCGGAGGACCACTTGACATACAAGTGTCCTCGGTTGTAGGAATGCATAGATTTTATCACAAACAAGGACTCTGGGAGGACACATGTCTTCCTTCATAATCCATTCCCTAATCCACAGCAGCAATAGCAACACATGGTTGCAAACCCACTATTGTACCTCAAGAAACAATTCCTTGCTGTGTTGAAGAATTTGTGCTCAAGACATTATTAGATTATGTCACAAACAGATGTATAGCTGTCTCTGTTTTATAAACCTTCAAACATTAATTATATAATCTTCAAAAATAAAACCCATGCAATGTTCTGCAATGCCATATTCTTCTTATGCTCAAGTGAATGAACAGAAGAAACAAGAAAGAAAAGGATTTCAGTTTGATATGTTGTTTGAAACAGAATCTATCATTATAAAATCTTGAAGAAACAAGCAATGATAAAGTTAAAATAGAGGAGCGCCCATTAAGGTTTGTTTAACTCTTAAATACACATGTATAAAGAGACCTGCAACTCAAATCACTCTATTTTATTTACAGACATGAAAACATGATGAAAACTGGGAAATTATTCAGCATAGACAGAATAATAGAAACTTGCAAAACTCTTTCATTGATTCAGTATTCTCCAGTATAAAATTTGGCTTCAAGGTTCAAAAACTCAAAACCTTCATCTTTCTTGAAATTGTCTTTAAATACAATATCACAAGACAATTTCCAGCAATGAAATTGATTCTAACTGCCCTAACTAATTCTAACTACTTAAACTACTGACTGTTACGGAGGCACATGCCTCAAAAAAGGTTCTATTACATTTACATGATTTTGAGAAATAATATAATGAGAATTTGAAAATGTCTAATCTATGAGAATAGCTGCTCCTGAAGTGGTTGTTGAATCAACGACTACTTTTGGTTGAGCCGTTGAGACCTCTTTTGTTGAGTCCATTGAAAATTTCTTGCACTTCTTCCACAGCTCATTTTGAGTTGTTGAGGAATTTTTGAAACTTTGATATTCTATCATAAATGCCACAATTTGAATGTGTGTAGGCTTTCCTATAAAGAGAGTCTTCACCATCCATAGTAAATTGAAATGCCTATGTAAGAAGTTAAACATAGTTTCTCCTTTTAAGATCTGTGTCTTTTCGTGCCTATTATCTGCTTTACTTTTTGCTAATGTCAACTGATCTTCATAAAACTTCCATGACATGATATTTCCTTTCTCAGTCCAGCATGAAGGTAAACATGTTCTGGTCAATTTGTCAAATGATATATTAAACTTCTTTACAGACTCCTCGATTCCCAGTAACCTTTTCTCTGCAACCTTCCGAAGATCATTCTTAACTATCATCTTATTAACTTCCTCGGCATAAAAATATTTGTCTTGTATTCCAATATCTTCTAATTCTTCATCTGATTTGGAATTGATAAAATTTATAAACTTCCTAGCCCAATTTGCTCTTTTCATGGCTATCTATTTTTCAGATAATATCTCCTCTTCATATTCTAAGATGAGGCCTTTCTCTTTAGCAACTATATTTAGGGAATTCCAGTTTGAATTCATTTCTGAAATAATCTCACTCCAAATGATATCTTTAGCTTTTATGAGTGAGATATTACCTTTAAAATTCTCCTTGAGATCTTTAATTTCATCCTCAGCCTTCTGTAATTTTTGCTTATTGTCATCCGCTTTATCTCCTAGTTCCTGCATGATCTTGGTGGCTATTTCTAGCTCTGATTGAGCCTGCTTTTGATCTCGTTTTGCCATCTTCAATTCTATACTGAGCTGCACAATTTGTGCTTGAGGATCTGCATCACCTGTAGGGAAAACAAAAGTACAAGTGTGATTTTTAATATGGTTTTGTAACGAAATAGAAGTCTGCTTCACTTTAGTCAATTATTCCTCCTTCCGCAACAATTGCCGACGCAATTCTTCTTTCTTTTTTTCTACCTCTGCTACTTCTGCAGCCATTGAATGCTCTGCAGCTGGTAACTTTAGATTTTTTCTCAATGAGGATATCTCTATTTCTGCACTTTTCATGAGCTTTTGAATCGCAGCTTTATCATTAGGATCTACACCAATTTTTATAATGATCTTCTTCAATTCTTCATTTTGAATTGACAAGGCCCTTGAATTAGCCTTCTCCATCTTGAACTGTTTAATAACTTTTGCAAGCATGTTCTCAGCCTTAACTGCTGTGGCATTAGTCTTGGTTAAATCATTTACAATTAACTGCCCAGTTTGCATATGAAGATTCATTTTATCCCACAGTGGGATATTTTTAACATCCATAGTTATGTTTACTTCATTAAAACTGCTCGAAGATCCAAGGGACATCCCAGTTGGATGTGTCAGAGCCATCCTAAATTGATCCTTTTCAAGGTCCATTACAGTCAATAACCTGTTTTGATCAGCAGCTATGTGATGCTCTGCATGAGCTCCTACATTAGCTTTTATCCTCTGATTTCTTTCTTCAATCGGTGTAAATATTTGTTTGACTGAAGGCATCTTCTCTGAGTAAAGTTCATGTCCTCTAGGAGAAGAAGGGACATTTTGTTCTTCATTGATATGAAAGGTAAAACCAGGCGAGTTGGAAGAATGATCTTCAACCAATTTGGTTCTCTTTTCTTCCATGGGCTCTTCATCATCTACTTCAACAACATCTTCCCTACCTCTTTTGTTTGCCCTTTCAATAATAACAGGTGTTTGAATGCTCGTTTTTGATGCATTTATTTCGCCTGGGTTTTTCCAGCTTCTCCTGATCAGGTCTTCTTACATGAGAAAATGCAGAATATCCATTCTCAATTCTTCTCTGGGAAATTACTCCATGCGGATCATAAGACCATTTTTCTCCCAGTAGAAAATGTGTCTCTTCCAACATTTTAGAAACTTCATCAAAAGCTTGCCTCATATTGACCACGAAAGGTCCCACACTCATATGCAATTTATACATAAAACCTTTCTTCATGGGAAGAAAGTGTATCTGATCCACATTAAGGCTCTGTCTTATGAATTCCAAGGCGAAAAGCCGCATGGTTACAAAATTTGGGAGCCTATAGGGCTCGATGCTAGCTCCATACAACCTTATCTCTAAATACTCTTCAAACACAAACCAATCTCCGAATCTGCAACTGGGTCCTAGCTGTAGGAACTCCCGGGCTTTTGGTAAAAAACATGGGGGAGGAACTGACGTGGAGTACAGTTGTTTTCCACCTCACTTTATGACATCACCATGGGGGCGTCAGGAGTACGGCGGTGAACTTCGAATTGCACCCCTCGTAATGAATCCCAGTCGTCGATCACGGCTTACCCGCGGTCAAACCAGTCAACTGCGGGGGCTTAGCATATAGTAATTTACGAGCTTTTTGCGTCCCCGCATTGACTCATCCGGTTTCACTCTTCACCGATCACTACTTCTGTTGAGGAAGTTGTTCGAACTTTAAACATGTCGCATACATACCATACATTCAAAAAGAGCTTAGTAATAAACTTTAATTTGTAGCGAGCTCGTCAACACATTCATTTTTTTATGATATAGTATAAAAGCATTATACTATAGCATATGCTTTTTTTGAAATTTTCAATTTTTTTTGCTATTTTTTTATTTTCAAAATAAAACACAAAAAGGATATGCAGATGATCCACAACATCTGGCTCCACCTGGGGATAGTGTTTTTGCCACGAAACACTAAGAACCTGCAAATCAGTGCCTTCACTTCGGGCATGGAGTCAAACATTGCTTGGTGGAAAATGTACAATGATCACACCGGATATATACAATGATGATGTAACAGCTCTTAATGCCTGAAATAATGCTTTAGATATGGCCCATTCACAGGCATGTCTAGTACTTCTCCTTCAAGATTTTCCAACATGAAAGTGTTATTCATCCTGACTTCATTGATTTTGAACGGACCATACCACAAGGGATCAAATTTTCCGTGTTTCCCTTTGTCTTCTCTTCAGGTATCCCACCTCAATAACAGGTCTCCCTTCTGAAACATGATCTCCTTTGCTTTCCTGTCAAATATGGTCTTCATTTTCTGCTGATAAGCAAGCAAATTCTCCCTAACTTTATCTCTGTTTTCACTTAGCTCCATTACATTATTCATTATCCTAATCATGGCATTAGGTTCTGCTTGAGCATCTTGAAGGAAGGAAATCACAGGTTTCACCAACTGGGTGGGAAACAATGCCTGAGTCCCATATATGAGCTCATAAGGAGATTCGCCAGTGGACCTCCTAGTGGTCATCCTCGTTGCCCATAGTGCAAAAATTAGCTTTGAATCCCACTCCTTTTGGTTTTCATTTATTGTCTTCTTCAGAATTCGTACCAATGTTTTGTTAGAAGATTCTGCCAATCCATTCCCTTGTGGATGATAAGCTGTAGAATGAGACAATATCACATTGTAAGTCTGACAAAAATTAATAAACTTGATTGAGTTTAAAACCTATGCATTATCTGTCACAATATTTACTGGACATCCACATCTGCTAAAGATATTTTCTTCTAGAAACTTCATAACAACCAAATCATTTGCCTTTCTGGTAGGGATTGCCTCCACCCACTTTGTAAAATAATCTGTAGTAGTAAGGATCCACTTAAATTTCCCACTAGATGGTGGATTTATTTCTCCAATAAAATACAATCCCCATTTTCTGAAAGGTTCTTCGACAAAAACAGGGAGAAGAGGTAAAGGAGCTAACTTTTTCTTTTCTGCAAACACCTGGAATTTTTGACAACTTCTGACTTCTTTATAAACATCAGCAAACACAGATGGCCAATAGAAACCTGATTTAAAAACTTTATGAGCAGTTACCTTCCAACTGTAGTGACCCCCGCACAAGCATTCATGATATTCTTTGATTACTTTTGGAACTTCCTCCTCTATCAAACATAACAATAACACACCAGAAGGATCTTTCCAATATAGCTTTGCTTCAATTATGACATAAGGTTGAGCCTTAAGTTTTAAAGCTCTATATTTAGTTCTGTCTATTGAAGGAGGACAAGAAAGAAAGCATAAATAATGAACAATATATTTGTACCAATCTGAGCAGAGGAATTTATATTTAATTGCTGGCTTTGGCTAATTATCACCTGTTGCTCCATCGACTTCTTCTACAGAGGCCAACAAATTAATTCCCAATGCTTGGAAATTTGACTCTGTTAATAATTTGGCCAATCCCAGTCCTCTGACCAATTTGGTTGGTTTGACATCCAGGTCGTATTCTTGGATTTTAGTAATCCATTTTCCCCTTTTTCCTTCTACATCGCTCTGTACTAAGACATCCTTTACAGCAAAATTAGGAATGTATGCCAAGATTTGAGAATGAAGGATATAGGTTCTGAATGCTTTCAATGCTTTCACCAGAGCATATACTTGTTTCTCCAATATGTTATATTTCAATTCTGCATCTTGGAGCACTTTACTAAAATATGCTACAGGTTTTTCATACTTTTCTTCATTTCTCTGTAATAACACAGCAGCAATTGTTGAAGGAGACACAAATGAGAAAATCTGAAAAGGCTTCAAATAATCTAGACTAATTAGAACAGGCGCTTCCTTTAAAGCTTCTTTAATTTTTTGAAAAGACTCCCTCGCTTCTTTGTCCCACTTCACTTCAGCATCCTTTTTCAACATGTTTGTTATCTTCTTGACAATCTCTACGTAATTGGGAAAAAATATTCTTAGAAAATTAATTTTTCCAAGAAATCTCTGAATATCTTTCTTACTTCAGGGCAGTGGAATTGACTGTATTGCTTCGACCCTTGCTGGATCAATCTTCACTCCTTGTTTGGAAACAATATGGCCCAGCAGTTTACCCTCCTCCAGAGAAAACAAAGATTTTTTAGGATTCAGCGATAAACCATATCTCCTACACTTCAAGAAGGCTTTCTGCAAATGTTGTAGATGTTCTTCATCAGAGTTTGAAAAAATGGTGACATCATCCAGATAAACAACCACAAAATTATCCCCTACAAACGCAATATCCATTGCTCTTTGGAATGTAGCCCCTGCATTCATTAAGCCAAATGGCATTCTGGCATACGTGAATGTTCCCCAGGGCGTAGTGAAAACAGTTTTCTTTTGATATTCCTTCTCCACAACAACCTGATTATATCCTGAAAAACCCTCTACCATAGATAATCTGTATGCTCCAGTCACTCTTTGCAAGACAAAATCCATTTTCGGCAACAGATAATTATCCTAATGAAGCCCTATTTAAGTTCCTGAAATATACACACAGCCTTATCTCTCCATTTTTCTTTCTGACTAGTACAAGATTGGAAACCCAATCTGAATATCTGAGAGGAACAATTATTTTGGCCTGCAGCAATTTCTTTACCTCTTTTTCAATCGGAGCTAACAATAATGGATTAATTTGTCTGAGTTTTTGTTTATGCGGTTTGACTCCATCTTTCAGCGGGATTTTATGCTGTATAATACTCTTATCATACGTCTTCAAATCATCATAAGACCAGGCAAATACATCTTTAAATTTTTTGAACAGATTTGTGTACCTTTCCTTATAGTTTGGCGGGACTCCCTTGAACAATTTGATCATTTTAGGCTCATGTTGAGTTCCTAAATTAAAATCTTCCACATTCTCATCTTGGTTTTCTTTCTTCTGATTCACTTCCACGTCATTTGCATCAAACAGTATTTCGAGAGCCACCAAGCCTCTTGGAAAAAAATTGTCTTTCAGCTGAATAATTTCCTGACCACCAATCTTCTTTTTCAGAGTCTTACCAGCCAACTCATCTCCATCATTTTCCAAATCAATATGATGATCTTCAAAATATTCAATCATCAACAAAAATTTCTTAATCTGTTCATCATCCTCAAAAACCTACCAGTGTTTGATATTATTTGGGATCGAAGGTCTATGTCTCATCTCAATTTCATATCTTAGTCTCGGATTGATTGGAGGTTTAAATGTACTAGCTGCAACTACTAAAGAATTAACCATTCTATTCTCATCCCTTGGAAAAAACTGTAGGTTGAAAGCTTCAAAGTAATTTTCAATTAAATCCCAAACCTCATTCCGATATGCTCTTAACCTGGGATGTTTAGTTTGACACAAATTCTTAATTTGTCTTATGATTAATTCAGAATCACCAAACACAGTGATAGACTGAATTCCCATTTTCTTAGCTGTCTGCAGACTAATGATTAATGCTTCATATTCCGCCACATTATTTGTGGACTCAAACTCCAATTTGAAAGAAAAAGGTACAAGGTTACCTTCCGGAGATACAAAAATGAAACCAGCTCCAGTGCCTTCTTTAGAAAACACACCATCAAAATAACACTTCCAAAGTCTATTTGAATGCAGCTCCTTATGTATAATAGCTGAAGGGAGCTTCCCTTGTGTTTCTTCAGCAAATTCTACATCTTCATGCAACATGAAACAAGAGAGGTCATCCTTCTCTTGGCCATAAATAGGTGAATTACCTGCATATTTCTTGGTAGCAGTTTTTTGAAACCTAGTTTCTCTATAAAACCTCCTTTCTTCCCCATTAAAAACAGGAATGATAGCATATGTAAAGTCTAGCTTCAACACTCCTCCAAGCTTTGCCCCCCAAGACCTAGATAACAACATACCAAATCTGGCTGGGTTGTCTGCCACTACTACATCCATCATAATGCTCTTGGCTGGGATTTGAGCCAATGAAACAACCATATCCTTAATAAGACCTACAAAATTCACCCTTTTTGAATCAAAATAATAAAGGTCTTTGTATGGCTTAGTGATTTGTAAATTCAACTCTTTCATCACACACAGTGGCATCAGATTGTGGGATGCGCCAGAATCTAGCATACAATTATGTAAAACAAAATCATATAACAGAAGTGATATATAAAAAGGAGGGACAGATGAATCTACCTCTTCAACATGAGGCCCAAAGGTAACCACCGGTTTTTCTTCTTGTAGATTTACTATATCGCCCACTTCATCAGACTGAGATAAATTGATAAATTCTGCAATCTCCTTCTTATAACTAGGTGTTTTCATCAACTCAAGAAGAGGTATTTGAATTTTTACTTTCTCCAACTCTTTCGACAAACTGAAAGTTTGATTTTTTTTTGTCAACTTTTCAGGTACTTCTTGATTTTTATTGGAATTTACGCCTTGATTCAAAACAGTAACAACTTTCTCCAAAATATTAGGGTCCTTAATCTTTGTTTGAGGAACCCAAAATTGCTATTTTTCCTTCTCTTTTTCTTCATTCATGGGTTGTTTCCCCTTATCTAATTTCTTAATCTGATTCTTCCGCAATGGAGTCGCCATCGGAGCAGGTACTGATTCCGATTCCTTTTCCTCATCATCTTGAGTTCTTAACCTCTTTTTTGACCTAAAATCGTATTTTTTATGTAATTCTGATTGCATGAAGTCCGTGAACTGTCTGCAATAGTCATCCATCTCTTCTTTATCGAATGAAAGATCATTTTCTTCATCTTCTTCCACTCCTTCCTCCTTAGTTTCTTCTTCTGTCTCATCATCTTCCATGTAGACAGCGGAAATTCGAGCATCATCTTCTTTTTTTTCATCATCCTCCACTGAACAGGATGGAGCTGCCTCTATATACAAAGGTGCTTGCACCTGATCTTGATCTTTTCTTTCTCTTTGTAGAATCTGCAAGGGTTGTTTTTTAAACTGGGGATTAAAAACCCCTCTATTCTGTCTTGCAGGCTTATTATTGTCTATTTCCAACTTCACCAACTTATTAGACAATTTTTTTATGACCTTAGTCATATCGTCGATTCTCTGGTCATGAGCTGAGGCTTCTTCTTTAGCTTTTCCTTTATCCTAAACTTTACCAGCAGCAGACATATTAGCCTCAATCTCCAGAGCATCAGTTTGAATATGCTCCAAAGTAGGAGATCATCTCTCTCAATGTGAAACTGAACTCTGGTTCAAACACACCAGCAAAAACGACCCTTGCTCCAATAGGAGGGGGTTTCATTTCAACAGGCAAACTATTATACAATTTATTAAATCTTTTCACAAAATCATTCATGTTTTCATCAGATTTCTTCTTTATTGCATTGAATTCTGTCAAAGAATAACCATGGTCCCTTTTTTCACCCTATCTCTCAGTGAAACGTCTTTCTAGGGTATCCCAATCATTTATGGTACCATTAGGCAATCCTTTAAACCATTTCCTTGCCTCTCCACTTAGAGACTGGACAAAAAGTCTCATTACAACGTCCAAATGTTCAACATTTAAATTCTCAGCAAATGTGCAAAACAGGGGCAAGTGTTGCTCTGCAGTTATTTCATCTTCACCAGTAAATCTAGGGAGTAACTTGAGATACTCCTGAGGCATATCATGCAGTTTTTGGGCTAGATTTAATGGTGCATATCTATTCATCAAGAAAGAAAGGGCCGCCATGTTTATTCCTGGATTAACTGCTCCTTGAGCGGGGGTAAAATGAATACCAGTTGTAGGTGGGGATGAATGAGGTGGAACAACTGATATAGGAGTTGAAGTATGAATGATTGCAGAAGAGCTAGCAGCTGTATGGGGCTGAGTTTCTGTAAAAGGAAAAGACACAAACTCCAAAGATTTCTCTTCTAACATAGGTTCTTGAAAATGAATGGATGAAGGTGATGATTCTCCTTCCGAGAAAATGAGTTTCTTGGAAAATTTCTTGGACGAGAAAGTATGTGAACTGTTGCCTGTTGCAAGCAGTGTAACTTCTGGTGTGTCAACTATTTTTGGTTTCTGACCCTTCTTGGAAACAAGCTTCTCAGGATCAGACAAAACAGGAGATTTTTGCTGTGAGGTATCCGACCTCGTGTGAGGTTTCTTGGGAGCCAGAGCGATTTTCAAATGAACACATCTTATTATTTCCTCCTCTCTGAACAACTAGAGGAAATATCAAACAAAACCGAGGGAAAATCTTTGAATCTTCATCCCCGGCAATGGCGCCAATTAATGTTGTACCTCAAGAAACAATTCCTTGCTGTGTTAAATAATTTGTGCTCAAGACATTATTAGATTATGTCACAAACAGATGTATAGTTATCTCTGTTTTATAAACCTTCAAACATTAATTATATAATCTTCAAAAATCAAACCCATGCAATGTTCTACAATGCCATATTCTTCTTATGCTGAAGTGAATGAACGGAAGAAACAAGAAAGAAAAGGATTTCAATTTGATATGCTGTTTGAAACAGAATCTATCATTATAAAGTCCTGAAGAAACAAGCAATGATAAAGTTAAAATAGAGGAGCGCCCATTAAGGTTTTTTTAACTCTTAAATACACATGTATAAAGAGACCCGCAACTCAAATCACTCTATTTTATTCACATACATGAAAACATGATGAAAACTGGGAAACTATTCAGCATAGACAGAATAATAGAAACTTGCAAAACTCTTTCATTGATTCAGTATTCTCCAGTATAAAATTTGGCTTCAAGGTTCAAAAACTCGGAACCTTCATATTTCTTGAAATTGTCTTTAAATACAATATCACAAGACAGTTTCCAGCAATGAAACTGATTCTAACTGCCCTAACTAATTCTAACTACTTAAACTACTGACTGTTATGGAGGCACATGCCTCAAAAAAGGTTCTATTACATTTACATGATTTTGAGAAATAATATAATGAGAATTTGAAAACTTCTAATATATGAGAACAGCTGCTCCTGAAGTGGTTTTTGAATCAACGACTACTTTTGGTTGAGACGTTGAGACCTCTTTTGTTGAGTCCATTGAAAATTTCTTGCAATTCTTCCACAGCTCATTTTGAGTTGTTGAGGAATTTTTGAAACTTTGATATTCTATCCTGAATGCCACAATTTGACTGTGTGTAGGCTTTCCTGTAAAGAGAGTCTTCACCATCCATAGTAAATTGAAATGCCTATGTAAGAAGTTAAACACAGTTTCTCCTTTTAAGATCTGTGTCTTTTCGTGCCTATTATCTGCCTTACTTTTTGCTAATGTCAACTGATCTTCATAAAACTTCCATGACATGATATTTCCTTTCTCAGTCTAGCATGAAGGTAAACATGTTCTGGTCAATTTGTCAAATGATATATCAAACTTCTTTACAGACTCCTTGATTCCCAGTAACCTTTTCTCTGCAACCTTCCGAAGATCATTCTTAACTATCATCTTATTAACTTCATCGGCATAAAAATATCTGTCTTGTATTCCAATATCTTCTAATTCTTCATTTGATTTGGAATTGATAAAATTTATAAACTTCCTAGCCCAATTTTCTCTTTTCATGGCTGTCTGTTTTTCAGATAATATCTCCTCTTCATGTTCTAAGATGAGGCCTTTCTTTTTAGCAACTATATTCAAGGAATTCCAGTTTGACTTCATTTCTAAAATAATCTCACTCGAAATGATATCTTTAGCTTTTATAAGTGAGATATTACCTTTTAACTTCTCCTTGAGATCTTTAATTTCATCCTCAACCTTCTGTAATTTCTGCTTATTGTCATCCACTTTATCTTCTAATGCCCGCATGATCTTGGTGGCTGTTTCTAGCTTTGATTGAGCCTGCTTTCAATCTCATTCCGCCATCTTCAATTCTATACTGAGCTGCACAATTTGTGCTTGAGGATCTGCATCACCTGTAGGGAAAACAAAAGTACAAGTGTGATTTTAAATATGGTTTTGTAACGAAATAACAGTTTGCTTCACTTTAGTCAATTCTTCCTCCTTCCGCAACAATTGCTGACACAATTCTTCTTTCTCTTTTTCTACCTCTGCTACTTCTGCAGCCATTGAATGCTCTACAGCTAGTAACTTTAGCTTTTTTCTCAATGACGATATCTCTATTTCTGCACTTTTCATGAGATTTTGAATCGTAGCTTTATCATTAGGATCTACACCAATTTTCATAATGATCTTCTTCAATTCTTCATTTTGAATTGACAAGGCCCTTGAATTATCCTTCTCCATCTTGAACTGTTTAATAAATTTTGCAAGCATGTTCTCAGCCTTAACTGCTGTGGCATTAGTCTTGGTTAAATCATTTACAATTAACTGCCCATTTTGCATATGAAGATTCATTTTATCCCACAGTGGGATCTTCTTAACATCCATAGTTATGTTTACTTCATTAAAACTGCTCGAAGATCCAAGGGACATCCCAGTTGGATGTGTCAGAGCCATCCTAAATTGATCCTTTTCAAGGTCCATTACAGTCAATAACCTGGTCTGATCAGCAGCTATGTGATGCTCTGCCTGAGCTCCTACATTAGCTTTCATCCTCTGATTTCTTTCTTCAATCTGTGTAAATATTTGTTTGACTGAAGGCTTCTTCTCTGAGTAAAGTTCATGTCCTCTAGAAGAATAAGGGACATTTTGTTCTTCATTGATATGAAAGGTAAAACCAGGCGAGTTGGAAGAATGATCTTCAACCAATTTGGTTCTCTTTTCTTCCCTGGGCTCTTCATCATCTACTTCAACAACATCTTCCCTACCTCTTTTGTTTGCCTTTTTAGTAATAACAGGTGTTTGAATGCTCTTTTTTGATGCATTTATTTCGCCTGGGTTTGCCAGCTTCTCTTGATCAGGTCTGCTTACATGAAAAAACACAGAATATCCATTCTCAATTCTTCTCTGGGAAATTACTCCATGCGGATCATAAGACCATTTTTCTCCCAGTAGCACATGTGTCTCTTCCAACATTTTAGAAACTTCATCAAAATCTTGCCTCATATTGACCACGAAAGGTCCCAAACTCATAGGAAATTTATACGTAAAACCTTTCTTCATGGGAAGAAGGTGTATCTGATCCACATTAAGGCTCTGTCTTATGAATTCCGAGGCAAAAAGCTGCATGGGTACAAAATTTGGGAGCCTATAGGGCTCGATGCTAGCTCCATACAACCTTATCTCTGAATACTCTTCAAACACAAACCAATCTTCGAATCTGCAACTGGGTCCTAGCTGTAGGAACTCCCGGGCTTTTGGTAAAAAACATGGGGGAGGAACTCCATTCAAAATTCTATAAGCAATAGACATATAATGAATAGCAAACTCAAATAGCCCTGCTTCATTTCCTTCTTTTCTAGTCATGTCAGTCCAAAATAAAACTGATTGCTTTTGTTTGTTGACATCAACTATATTCAATCCCAAACTCATAAATTCTTCGACATTCTGATATAAAAATAAATAAACAATCAAAGACGGGAATCTAAAGAAACCTGTAAGAGGAAAGGCCATCAACTAAGAATCTACAATCTCCTGCCAGAAAGATGGAATGTCGAGAACAACCCCTGGTTTCATCATCAGCGCATACATTCCCAATACTGATTTATCAACTGTCTGGTCATTGTATTTGCCTAAAATCTCCACAATGCAACTCAGAATCAGCCTATACTCAACATCAAACACTTCCAAAATAAATTCTTATCCTTCTAGTTGAGCTTCCTTTGAATTTTCCCTCAAGTATGACATACATTGACAAAATTATTCATTTCAAATGTCCTCAAAATAACGAGCCAATAAATCTTCAGAGAATTACAGTGGTGACTCATTTTTGGGAAAGCACAAAGCTTGGCGAATTAATTGCGTCGATACCTGTAGAACGTTTTCTCCCTGCGAGTTCATTATGAAACACTTACCAGGGTGCATTGAAGATACCAGCCATGAGATGAACTCAGGAAAAAAGTGGGCTTTTGGGATAAAGGTGGACAATACACCGGAATTCTTTATGGCGGAAAATACTGGGGATTTCTCAGCGTTTAGAGTCACTTGGTGATACAATAAGGGATGGTTGACAGAAGACAAGGTATCCTGAATGTCTTTTTCACTGTCCATGATGGAATTGAGGTTTGACAAACCAGACAGAGAAACTCGCTTTGCCATGGCGTAACGGACACCAGAAGGTGAACGGAAAAGTGGCGGTGAAATAGCTCGAGAGGGGAAAATTACAGCAAGTGATTTTGAAAATGGGATAAAACCTTTTAACAGCGGCTTAACCACTCATTAAATGACCGAGTTGACGTGTAAATCAGATGACGTGGAGTACAGCTGTTTTCCACCTCACTTTATGACATCACCGCGGGGGCGTCAGGAGTACGGCGGTGAACTTTGACTTGCACCCCCCGCAATGAATCCCAGCCGTCGATCACAGCTTACCCGCGGTCAAACCAGTCAACTGCGGGGGCTTAGCATACAATAATTTACGAGCTTGTTGCGTCCCTGCATTGACTCATCCGGTTTCACTCTTCACCGATCACTACTTCCGCTCGGGAAGTTGTTCGAACTTTAAACATGACGCATACATACCATACATTCAAAAATATCTTAGTAATAAACTTTAATTTGTAGCGAGCTCGTCAACACATTTCATTTTTTTATGATATAGTATAAAAGAATTATACTATAGCATATGCTTTTTTTGAAATTTTTAGATTTTTTTGCTATTTTTTTATTTTCAAAATAAAACACAAAAAGGATATGCAGATGATCCACAACACCCACCACAACCCTCGCAAAGGGGAAATAGTGGTACTCATCCTTCCAGTGAAGGATCATATGCCATTTATGGCATAGAAAGTGTTGAACTCCAAACCCGAGCCAAACTCTATGGAAATACTATCACTAATGCTCAAGAACTGGGTACCATTTCAAATCCACTAGCACCCAACGATTCGCATATCAAAAGGCTTGTTGTTGACCCCATGATTCGTCCCCCCAAAGGGACACTTCGACACATGACTCATAACACCTCTACACATGCTGCCCAAAACTACAATATTGTAGAATATTTAGCGCAAGCACTGTCAGCCATGTCTACACTCGAAGTATTGAAAACATTCCCAATGCAAAGGAAAGCTCTGCTTTCGACCATTGGTGGAATCGACCCCCAGGATTCTACACTAGCCATCTTCGACATGGAGAAGTCTAAACCTCACCTCTCACACCAACTTGTGTTCCAGGTAAAAGTTGTGTCAAAAGGGAGACCAATCCTTCGCACTCTCATAGAAAAAGGTGCTTCGACCTGCGTTATGTGAATTGCGTGCTGGCTCACTTTGGGTTCTCCCACTTTTTCTCCTCTGTCGAATTCCCTTAAAGCTTTCGATGGACACACATTCCTCCCAAAAGGATACCTTGCTAGCTTTCCCATTTTTCTTAGTGGGAAAACGATAACGGGGGACATAGAAATCGTAGATCTTCATCTTGAGTATAATTTGTTGCTAGGTCGCAGTTGGTCTTATGTAGTGACTTCCATTGTCTCTTCGGTCTTCTGACTCATCCTCTTTCCATTGGATGGGAAAATAGTCACAATGGATCACTTATCGTTTTGCACCCCGGATTCTTCTACGTTACCAAGTAGCATTGTACCCCTATTAGGAGGCATTCCTGACTCATATGTCAGCATCGGTACCGGTCTTCTAAAGGCATCTTCCCTAATGGGTTTCTTTCCTCTCCCACTGCCTAAGGTTCCACATATGATTGCAATCATATCCACCATTCTGGATGGCTCTATCGATCCATAGATCCTGCCAGCGCCTTCATACATTGATTCCTATGGAGATCAGATGCCACTATCACCAATAGAGTTGGCTTATCAAGCCATCCACATAGAATTTGAACCCTCCACTGCTTTGGTTTCGACCAATGGTATCACCCTCTTGCCCATCATGGTTCATTATAAGGATCTCCTTGATGAAGTCCTGCCTATGGATGAAGCTATTCAAGAGATAATGTCTCTAGAAGAACGACCTTGGGGAGAGTTCCATCATCACACTTCAATGTTCGATTCAGACACAGTCACTACTCAAATCCCATATTTTGACCCACCTGAGATCATTCCCTCTGCTTACACAACATTCAAACTATCAATTCGAAAGGGAACATGGGCAATATTTCCAATACTATGCTCATAGATATCTATGTCAAAATGGGTATCATGGAAAACATTCAGACTTGAGACGATTGCAATCCAGAGGAAATTGCACACTTCACGTCCCTTTTTAAGGAATTCTTCAATGTGTTTGCTTGGCCTTGTGATGAAATTCCTGGCATAGATCACCTTGTGCATCTGAGACAAATCTTCGCTCGGTGTAGGTTCTACAATAGACGTTTGAATCTACATAATTGTGTATTTTTTTTCGAGTCTGGACACCTTCTAGGCTTTATTGTTTCCAAGAATGATATTAGGGTTTATCGCGATAAGGTTAAGGCAATCATTTAATTACCTACGCAACAATCCATTCTGCAACTCCAACGTTTTCAAGGGAAGGAAAACTTCTTACGTCATTTCATAGTAAACTATGATGAGATGACGAAAGGATTTATGCGCTTACTTAAGAAAGGGACACCGTATTTTTGGGATGACCAGGCTCAAATGTCATTTGATACCTTGAAACAAGCACTCATTTCCACCCCACTTCTTAGTGCTCCTAACTATTCGTGTGACTTTCTCCTCTACCTGGCAGCCTCACCATCTTTGTTAGGTATGATTTTGGTTCAGGTTCACGATGAAGATAGTGAGCATGTGATATATTATTTGTCAAAAGGTCTCATCAAACCTGAACTATGATATTCACATGTGGAGAAGATATCTCTCACGGTGGTCTTCACTGTCACCCTCCTCCGACACTATATATTGTTGTAGCAGATTACCGTAATTGCTTTGGAGAATCCCATGTGACACATCCTGTCTTGACAAATTATTGGAGGAAAATATTCCAAATGGATTGTAATCCTCCAACGGTTTGACTTGGTTTTCACTACTACCAAAGAAAATAAATCTCTAGTCTTTGTCGAATTACTGTCAAACCTTCCCATAAATTACTCAGAAGATGTAGCTCATGATCCATTTCCTGATGAATCTGTCTACCTAGTTGATTCTTTTGATCCTTGGTATGGAGACATTTTGGTCTACCTCCAAACTCAATGATTCTGCTCAACTCTCACATCAGATGACTGTTGTCATATTCATCACCAAGCAAAACACTATCTTGTGCTAAAAAATACTCTATATCGTCGTGGTGTCAATATTATTCTTCGGCGTTGTCTCACTCTTAACAAGGTGGAACACGTTTTAAATGACTGTCATGTAGGGGCATGTGATGGTCATATTTCTGGCATAGCTATTGCCTAGAAAATCTTGCGTGCATGATACTATTGGCCCACGTTGTTTAAATACTGCATCGCAGCAGTCCAGAAGTGCCATTTGTGTCAGATTTTCATGATGAAAATGTGCACCCACCCCACCCCTCTTCATCCAGTTGTCTCTATTGGTCCTTTCACTAAATGGGGAATATACTTTTTCACATGCAATCCTAATTTTGTGGATGGAAACAACTACATTGTAGTTGCAGTCGACTCCTTCACAAAATGGGAAAAATTCATTCCCACTTTCAAGGCCGATGGAGAAACTGTCACTATGTTCATGTTCAATCAGGTCATCTGTCGTTTCGATGTACCCCTATTGATCGTCACAGATAATGGGTCACATTTTCATAATCATATGATGATATAATTTACTTCCATGCTAGGTTTTCGACAAGATCAGTCTTTGTCCTACTATCCACAAGAGAATGTTCAAGTCGAAGCTATAAATGGCATCCTCAAAACCATGATTCGTCGATTAGTCGGAAACAATAAATCCACATGGCATAAAAATTTATATTTTTCATTATGAGCATACCGAACTTCAGTAAAACTTGCTACAGGCTTCACGCCATTCCAACTAGCATTTGGCCTGGAAGCAGTACTCCCAATCGAGTGTGAGATTCCATCACTCAAGCTCACTGTTAAACTCCTACCTGCACCATTGCGGAAGAACAGCACTTTATTTCACTCTATAAATTGGACGAAACTTGTTGAGATGCCACACTGGCACTTGAAGCTCACAAGCACCGAGTAAAGTCTTAATACAAAAAATCTGTCAAGCCTCGTTCTTTCCAAGAGGGTGATCTTTTTTTACCATACGATCAAAGAAATGACCTCTTGGGGGTAGGAACACTCCAACCATTATGGCTTGGTCCTTACGTCGTCACGAAAGTCCTTTCAAAAGGAGCTTATGAACTTCAGGATTGTAATGCAATTCCACTCGCAGAGCCTCACAACGAGCTCTATCTAAAGAAGTATTATGCCTAGTGTTCCACTAGGCATATGCTTTGTAATTTTATGTATATCAGTTTTGTCTTTGTTTGATGTGTCTAGATATTTTGGGTTTTTGAGTGTTTTTCTCATAAATGATTTTTATTTTACACAGATTCCTTCATCATCCTTATCATATGTTAGATACGTGGATGGTGTCAGTCATCATACTCAGCAAATTGCATCACCTGCTTGGATCCTCTACATACCTGAGTCAAAACTCCTTGGTTCCGGGGAATTTTCCTAGGCAATGCCACCAACAATATTGCTGAGTACATGTCGGTGATACAATTCCTCATGAAAGTTGCATCTCGTGACATCTCCAATCTGGTGGTTAGGTTAGATTCCCAACTCGTCTTTATGCAGTTAAACAATTGTTATCACATTCATCATCCATTCTTATTACATTATTAATGAAGGGTATGACTTCTAGAATGTCAATTTCAAATCATCGTGTTTGAGCGCATTCCTAGATAATTTAATAGATTAGTTGATTCATTGGCAAATTATGTGTTCGATTGGCATTTGGCGCACTTATTATAAAAAGAGTCATACATGAGTGTATATTTTTTACCATAAAAAATACATAAAAGTTAAAAATACATATGTATATATATATGTCATGTCCAGTCAAGTTACATCAAAAAACTTCCCAAAAATTGGGTGTTTTACAAAAATTGGCTCTGCTAAGCTCTGAAATTTGCACATCTATCCACTATTCCTCCTGAGCCTGATGCTCAAGATAGCAAATAACTACTCTAGTTAACCTCCTAGGAGGCACCAAGAACCTCTCTGTCACACCCACTGTATGCCACTGCAGGTGAACCGGGATCTCCCTCATGGGAAGATATGGCATGCCCATGCTTAAACCCTCAAGGTTCCTAGCAAGCTCATGCAAACTATGTGCATCATCACCCTATTCGGTGGCTACTGCGACCTCTGTTGCTGCGCCAGCCCCAGGTAGTTGCATTCCTCACCTTGCATAGTGAGGGGCACCAGCTGGATGGATAGGTGCCACATCCGTGTCAAGCAACAAGCTTCATGTCAAAAGACATTTTCACCCATTAAAAAAAAAGTTGCATAAACATTCAAAAGATAAAAAATACTTCAACTTCGATCAAGTAATTTCTTACCATCTAGACCCCACTGAGTACCTGGTGGCAGTATCAATTTCGGATCTCCTGTGTAGTTCATCCTTGCATAGGGATAATATTCAATCGTCAGGATCTGGTCATCTAGCCACTCAAAGAATGTGTTATCAAAATAGTGAAGGATTGGACCTTCTCCAGTCTGCGGTATCAAAGTTGACCAAAGAGCATGTCTTGGCTCCCAATGTCCCGATGCATCCATGATAATTCTTGGCCTCATTGTGGGCACCTACTCTAGTATGAATGACACGATCAGTGTGCCATACCCAAACTCTCTTTTGGCCCGGGTCTTACATGCCTTCAGTTCTTCTCGAACTCGGCGAACAACACCTTCACACCAGTTGAAAACCTGAGGCTACATGTAATCTAGCACCAACAATACCTAGGCCTTGATGGCCATGTGCTGACTCTTGGCTCCTGCCAAGCGAATTATCATCCATAAGAGAGACCTCATCGGTCTTGTTACCACCCGTACAATAGGCACCCAGTTATTTACTGCCACGGTATTTTTTATGCAATGAGTTTGGATCTGATCTGAAGTAGTGCAGGGACCAACCCTGGAACCTATCAGATTGGGCCTCAGTCCTCTAAATTACAAGCTAGTCAAGTAGTAGATGTCATCTTTCTGGATCGAGAGTTCATTACCCTCGATGTGAAAGACATGTTGCTAATCATCCCACTACTGGATGATCCATCTCAGAATGTCTTCCTACCCTCTCATCAGCTCTAAAGGAGCATACTTTAGTAATATCCATTTGCGAATAACCATCAAAGTAGCATCATCAGTAACCATTTCGCATTATTCCTGCTCATGCTCTCTTTCGAGCCAAATACTCATGGTAAACTGCTTCAAACCTACACAAGAAACATTTCCAATGGATTATTTTCAGGCTCAAACACTTTGGGATTAAGAAAAACAATTTTTCAAAACGTTTCTGCCAACTAGCGCGGGCCCTAGTGCAAAACAGTGTGTGCTAAGGAATTGTCCCTTAATGGGTAGTGCATTTAACATAGCCCAAACACTGGGCACCCATGTTAGCCACTAAATAAATTTAGGGCATGATAAAAATCACACTTTTAGCTAGCAAAAAGAACTAAAATGACAATGGAAATCTAGGTGAAGGTTCAAGCTCTTACCTGGATCTCGCGAAATCAAAAATCGTTGCCCGATTCGTCCACAATCAACAGCCAAAGTTTCACCTCGTTTTTTCTCCAAAGCTCTATCACAACACTCAAAACAGTGAAAAATGAAGGTATGTTGCCTTCTTATAGCCATTCTGAAGGTAAAAGCTACTCAAATCGTCTATTAAAATTGGTAAATTCCTGCTATGTTTTGTCCCAACTATTGGTTTTTTAAATGTTATCGATGCTTCGATGAGTTGTTAGCGTTCATGTGCAGATTTGACTATGTTCGACCCGGTTTCAAGATTTCTTTTTAGGGAATTTTTCCAGCTTGTAAAAATGAAAAAACCCCGAGTTGTCTTCATCGGGCTCATTAAACTACTACGACGAAGAAATATGAGCCATTCTTTTCCATCTTTTTCTAGCTCATTATACAGAAAAAGTAACTGAGTTTTTCTCTGTGGGACTCATTAAAAATTCACGGAGAGCATCGAGTTTTTATTCGTCGAACTCGTTAAAATTTCATGAAGAACATTGAGTTTACTCCATCTCCTCGTACTCATAAAAAAATGAGGCAGATGTCCATTGAACATAGGTTTCTCACTTTTTCCGGATTCAATGGACTAACTCACGGAAAATGAACTATTTCGAGCTTACTATTCCCCCTTCATCATGCCCGGTTATAAAACATGACAAAGGTACCCCCCAGAGTTGTCTTTTACGATGTTTTTTCAGACTCTCGAAATATGAAAATATCATCGAGTTTACCCGTCTGGACTCGTTAAACTTAATCAGACGAGGGAAATTTTGGACAAAGTGGATACTTATTCTATTATGTTTTAAAGGTTGATTTGGAAACACAAAATATTGAACATGGCACTTCCCAGAAAACTCACTCGCATTTAGTCGAACCATACCATCTATGAGTCTAGCCTTTGTATGCCCATGTTCCTACATTGGTGAATCCTGACACTCTTTGGTGTTCATTAAGCCTAAGTTTTCTGGTACCCTATTACAGTGCCTTATATTGTTCAAGAGGATCCCACTATATATTTCTCCTTGTATCAGCCAAGCCATCATATACCAGAAATTATTTTTCGTCAGTTATTCCCATTTGCTCTTGACTATTTCCCAAAACAAAATCATCTTTTCTCATTTCATGTCGATTGATGTAGGATGCCTCAGTGCCTACCTTTCAATAGATCTCTTCCTATCGACTTCAACATCTTATCTAGGAAGTTGATCCAGAAACGCATCAGTACCCGAGTACTTGCAGACATCAGTGACAAGTGACCTTGTGTTTGCTTGGGGGTTCTCATTATTAGCTCACGATTGAATGATTCTATGAGTGTTCAACATCAACTCCTTTTATTCACACTCACTAGATTGTACTGTGCATCTTGGGGACCATCATCCTTATCAGCGGCCGCCCTCGCGTCTGTTAACAATTTTTGTTATTTACTGGTAATCAGACGATTTCCCACATGTTCAACTACAACTCATTCATTCACATGTGTGGAAATATGTATTTTAGTGAAGTGGAGACCAAGACCTTGGGTTGAGGCTTACACCATTACAGTTGTGTTTCCTCTCCCAAGTTGTGATATTGTTTTCGGAGACAGCTTATTAGCTTGATCTTGTTATGACATAAACTTCCACACTATGCTTATCGGTGGTCACACTATTCATATCTTTGTTTTAGAGAAATCATTTTGATGTAGCTATTAAGCATGGGAATGCCCGACTTAATACAGATACTATATTTTCTGACATATCTTGTTGTTTCAGGTTTTCCTCAATCCTCCAATTCCTCTCATTCTACTACACTTGTTATAAATTATTTTGGCCATCGTCTTCGCCTCTGACCTCAAACTTTAGGGGGAATATTTTATAGGACAAATGACCTCCTCATCCTCTCAGAGGAGAAGGTAACATGGAAGGAATAAAATGAACTAGACAAGACCCATTTTTTCTAAGGTAACGCACCCCAGAAATAGCTAGGCAGAGTTATAAAACACCTGAGCCATGCAAAGGGAGCATTAATGCCTAGGGTAACACTCTATCTTTCCCAAGGGGCAGCATTATCCATGTTTCAATGTGAAAAGGGAAATATCTTGCAGAAAACTGACTGGCATTTCCAGCTTTTTCTTAGAAAGGTTCAGTTCATAATAGAAACTAAATGGAAAAAACCTTTTATCAGGCATTTCCAAACACAACTGAACTCCTATGGGAGGCAAAAGCAAAGAAAAGAGAGGACACATCTAGATCTTTCCTAATTTGAACTAGTTGAAATAGTTGGCAAGGTTTGTCCTCTCCATTTCCTATAAATTGGAGATGTGGGCTCTTGGTCTATGGTCAAAGGTTTGATTATATGTGGAGCATAATTTCATTGTTGTAGTGTGAGGCTTGAATA